>LPNX010079179.1:560218-583493 GCA_001517045.1 Pseudotsuga menziesii | reverse complement strand
AGAGAGAGAGAGAGAGAGAGAGAGAGATATGTAGATACATACATACATACATACATATATATATATATACACATATATATATATACATACATACCGTATATATATATGTATATATGTATATGTATGTATATGTATATATGTATGTATATGGTTATGTAGAGATATAGATAGATATATATCTATACATAACCATATACATACATACATATATACATATACATGAATATATGTATGTATGTATATATGTATATACATGTACATATATATACATATATACATACATACATATATTCATGCAAACCTTGAACTCATGGCATGTATGTATGTATATATGTATGTATATACTCATACATATACATATATGTATATGTATGTATATATGTATATATATGTACATGTATGTATACATACATACATACATACATACATACATANATATATATGTTCTCTCGATTTGATATTATATACGTCCATCTAATTTATAACAACAATTATAGAAAAACATAGAGATAAGAAACCTTACAACAACAACCTGAAGCTAGCATGTTTATAGTTGAAGATGCTTCACAAACATAATCCTAGCCAAGAATGGCTATATTGATGATGATCCTTCCGCTGAGCTTTTGGTGCTTTGCCTGGACAAAAAACAACTAGGTAGAATTGAATATGCTACTAGTATAGACTATTAGGCTGCTTCAATGGGGTTTGCAACCAACGAAGAGGAACATGGATATTGGACCTACAACCACGGTGTTATCACTAAAGTTAACTCTTGACTACAAGAGAGCCAAGCTTACAGAGATTAGGTAAATATGACATGGGAAATGGCTGTAGCAGATGTATAAATGTAACATGCTGTAATAGAAAGATTTGCGAGTGTGAACTTATAGAAAAAGTAAGCCAATCCCATTCCAGATCCTTAATAAACATGTTTATAACTCATAATAATTACGGTCTGAATGCATAAGGACCATACACAGAACAAAATCATGAACAACACATAATTTATCAATTCAAAATAAAATAGAATAGGGCTCATCTCGATTGTAATCACTCCCAAGCCTCTCTTCATATTAAAGGAATCAAAATAAATACATGTATGCATGCAACTAACAGTAGCAGCTTTTTCTAACCCTGCCTCAGCCCTCGGCTAGAACTCTCCTCTCTGACAATCCATTTGCTACTCTTTATACAGGTCATCCAAGGAACATCGAAACCTCCTGAAATTTGAGCAATATGGTAACTCAATCTCTGTTCTGAACAGTCTGCTCCTTGATTTTTGCAAACACATTCTCAGTTGCTATCGATGTGGATAATATTCCTTCTTTCGCACACCCTTTGCTGGCACTCAATCTCAGAAAACTGCAGAATTGGATCTAATACAAATATTTTTTTTCTTATAATTCAATACCAAAATCTGGAGATGATAAAATCTGCCATCCATTTTTTGGGTAAAAATGAATAAACATATTGGCTGGCTTCACCATGGGATGACGTTTTGCATTAAGATCTCGTTGTGCACAAGATTTGCCAAAAAATATTCCTTGATTTGATGATTTGTAATATGAAATTTGTCAAGCTGAAAATATAGTAGATCGTGAGTATTATCCTCCTCCATGATTTCATTGAGGCTAAATGAGGTGTCTTTTAATCCTGTGAAGCGGTGATTTGTTGAATTGATGGGATCTTCTCACATATCTTGTTGGAGATATGCCGGAGATATGATATTCTTTACATGGTGCGTAACTTCCTCAAACCCGAGTTGTTTCCCTATATCCTGAATAAATCCTATCGAAATATGGTGAAATCTCCAATAATTGAATGTGGAGATGACATCTACCATTCTTTTCAATATCATCGGGTTTATACGAACTGAACTTATGGAAATCAATAATCATAGCCTCTTCTGTTTGTATTGACATGGAACTTACATGTGTATAAGACTGAGATTTCAATAGTATTCATAGTGGCACTTTAGCAATATGTGGTAGCATACAAGCATCTTCATTTGCTATTTATGTAAATAATATTCTTTTTAGAATTTAATGATCCTGCGCCAAGAGTGTACATTCTCCCTGGTCAAAGGAAAATTCCGTAGCGATTTCCTCTATGATATAAGATTCCACATTCTCTATCAATGAATTACTTTAACTCTGTAATGGCTGAAGGTCATTAAAGTTATAGGCAACAATCTAAGGATCTGTGTTGCAGTATCGACAGAGAAATGCCTAATCTCCTCCGGAAGAGCGAACTGAAAGTGTTCCTGAAGATGGAAAAATATGTCGTAGAGTGTCTTGCAAATTGATTCCAATCTCTACATATTCCTAGGGTAAGCTTATTGTCCTTAAAGCATCTTCTGCATATAGAAGATGAGATGGCCATGATCTGCAGCCTTCTTTAAATTGCAAACCTTGAACTCATGGCATCTGGGTACTTTTGCATGACACGCTGCCAGAATCTGAGAATTTTGGCGAAACAGATCTGGTACTAAGATAAGGTAATTGTTGGCTTGAAAAAATTTGCATGATGCATCGGTTTCTCTTTGTAAGTGTAGTGTTTGGCGGTGCAATGACATAACTTTATACAGGTGGTCAACATGCTAGCACTTACAATAAGAGAAACCACTTATAACTTGAAGTGGTGATGTGTATCTTGAATGAAGGCTACAATATCTTAGCATTATCCTAACATTTAATGTTGTAGAGGTAATGTTAACCTTAGCATTAACATTAATTCACCATACAATGTCTTCTACATGTTATAAACTAAATATTGGATTATATTGCCCTCGAATTTTGCTCTCGCCTTGTTATGAGTCCAAATAAGAAGTCTAAGTGGTTGATTGGTGGAGAAAGCAACCAATGTTGTTGATTGGTAAAGAAAGCGACCTTAAGAAAGTGGTCAATGTTGTTGATTAGTGGAGAAAGCGGCCTTGAATTGGTTTGATTTCAAATTGAGGATAAATGTTTAAACTTTGTTTTCTTTTACATACAAACTAATTCAATCGATGACAAGTCGATTCATAAAGTCCTTGCTAGCCTGAAAAGCAGGGACTAATAAGGCATCATTACACTAAAGATCCAAATCCAAACCTCATGAACATAAACCCTTGAAAATAAACGTATACAACATGGTTTACAAGAAATATAAAATGTTGAAAAGTAAATTATCCACCAAGTTTTACAATGGTGTGCATTAATTAAAAATAAAATAAAAGAGTATCTCTCTTTTCTTTGTCATTGATTTCCATAGAGCTTATACACACACACACACACACACACACACACACATATATATATATATATATATATATATATATACATAGGTGTGTGTGTGTGTGTGTGTGTGTATACCTATGTATATATACATATGTATGTACATATATATACATACATATGTATATATACATATGTATGTATATATGTATGTATGTATATATGTATGTACATATATACATATGTACATATATATATACATACATATATACATACATACATATATACATATGTACATATATATATACATACATATATACATACATACATATATACATACATATATATATACATACATATGTATATATACATAGGTATACACACACACACGTGTGTGTGTGTGTGTGTGTGTTAGACATTGTGTTTCTTTTTAGAAGGAACAACGCTTGGGAAACCCTCAGGTACTTTCCCATTTATTTTAGGATGGCACCCAAGGTAAATCGTCAGCCATGATTATGGGGCCTAACTCGGTGGGGACATCAAGTGAGGCCTCGACATAGCCACCCGGGGATAGCTAAACATTGTGTTATATTGCACTTTATATCGATTTTCTTTATTTTTAATTACACACTCTTTATTATTATTAAATTTTATAGAATTTTAAAGACTTCAAATATATTTTTTTATATAAAATATTTTTGAATTTATTAATATAAATAATAAAATTTTATGTATATTATTTTCGAGATTATCTACGTAGCGTAAGTTATTAATCTATGACCCATATTTTATGAGTATAGTCACAACTAACCAATTTCTCGTGGTTTTGAATAGTTTACTCAACATTCATTGCATTAGATGATGCTCACAGGGGTGAAGAAGTGGGATTGAGACTAGTGAACTGAATTGCATAACATCAATCATCACTTTCGAGGCTTACACCCACTAGCCAGGACTTCCTAGGATATCACCCATCCATTGCTTCCAATGGGAGTCTTGCGATGGGTGACCTCCCAGGAAGTCTTGGTTATCGAGTGCAAGCCTTAGAAGTGTGGATTGATGCTATGCAATTCATTTTGCTAATCTTAGTCCCACTTCTTCACTTTTGTGAGCATCACCCGATGCAATGAGTGTTAAGTGGACTATTCAAAACCATGAAAAATTGTTCAATTACGGCTATACTCATGGGATATGGGTCATAGATTAATGACATAAACTACACAAATGATCCCAAAAATGATATATCATATGTTGGACTACAAAAAAACCTCATACTGAAATTCTATATTTTTTATATTAAAGAGAAAAAAATCATTTTTAGTATAAAATATTTTTGAGTTTTATTAATATTAAAAGTAAATTAGGATAACAATGATTATGAACTAACAGGATAAGACAAATCCACATAACTTATCAAAACTCAACATGCATGACACAAACAATAAAGAGTCATAACAATCCATAGAGTTTAAGGGAAAATATAATAATCCAATTGCTTAAAATGAATAGGTACATTAATAAGCCACTTAAACAAAACACCATTGTGGGTGGTCGGTCTTTGTCCCTCGAGAGAGATCCCCATCTAATGGTTGCGAGCTTGGGATTGGCCATTATAGGTTCCCATGTGTTGTTCCCATACATGGACTCTTAAGTATGCTCTAGTTCAAATATGGCTATAGGAACATTTAGAAGCTTATCTAATCAGGGGCCTCCAAGGCCCTTTTAGGGGGTTGCGTCCTTTTCCCTACCTAACATTTTCTTACTGCTCAACTTTCCTAGTGTTGAGGTCAATGATCACTTGAAGATCTAAAGTTTGTAGAGTGAGTTGTTGAATGTCCTTCATGTGGTGCGTTCCTCATGGTACATGATGTGTTAGTCCAATAACCCATTAGCTCCGACATATGTGCCACCTCCATCCCAAATTTTCACATCTATAACTATATTTGCAAATACAAATTGGCATAGATTAAGAGCCATCTTGCCAAATAATTATACATTGTGCTATACATTTGTGAAAGGACATTCATCCCTAATGGTTTGAAGGTGATATAAATAACAATTCTAATCCATTGCCATGTTATTTTATTTTCTTCTAACTTGTGGTAGAGAGTCTCTTGAAAGGGTTGAATCCCAAGTGGTGCTTGATGGAAGGAATTGATGACAAAGCTTATGCATCCCTTCCCAAGTAAATAGTGAATATTTGTAGTATTAGAAAATATGCTTCAATATTTTGGTTTTGCCACAAAAAAGACATTTGGGTCTGAGGACACATAAGTACTTCAGGCGTTGGGCCACAAGGAGGACTCCGTGAATTAGAAATAAGAAAAAGAAAAACATTTTGGGTGTTATTTACGTTTTCCATATGGATTTTAACAAATAAAACCACGTCTTCTCTTTCCACTCAATCCTTTTTACTTGATTAAGTTTAACAACTATCCTTAGATTAGGTGAAAGCCACATGTACTTACCACATTACTTGTAGTTATTGAAACCTTTCCTTTGATTCCACCTCAAGAGCTTTCTCTAAGCAAGCAAGCTTAGCAATTTAATCTTTAGAAAGAGAGATTCTAGAAAAGGCAACAATTTTTTTCTAATATAATTTTGATAATCATGACAAGCTTAAAACACTTTTTAAAAGTCTTCGAGAACTTCCAATCTCTATACCAGTAGGAATATTGGTAAAATTTCTATACAAATGATATAATTTCCAAACGTGATTTTATATGCTTCATAGCTTTCAATCACTCTAATGCTTGAGGGGACCATGCCTAAATTCCAAGACTTTTTACTACAATCCTTTGCATCCAAGAAAGCTCTAAGAAGATTTGAATCTTCTCGATCTAGTTCGCTGATTTTCGCTGCATTCCTCTTAGGATCTGGCCAATCAGCTCATAGGTTCGCTACAGTGGGTGCCATTCCTCAAGATCTCAAGCTCCACGCTGCCGGTTCTTTGCTTGTTGCTGTGGGTCTTTATCTGCGGGATTTTTTCTTGAACTTACTCCATTCTGTCGGTCTGGTTTGTATTTTCTTTTTTATTGGATTGATTTAGTTGCCTGGGATCATTTTAAATCTTGTGTAAATTTGATTAGCCTTCATTTGGTTGTGATCGAGTTGCTTTGTCTGACNCCCCCCCCCCCCCCTCCACTTCCTCCAGAACTCAATGATTTTAAACGCCTAATAGCCTCCTGAGGGAAGAGAAAGGGAACTCCATTGATGCAGACATTTGTTAAGAAAACTGATATCCCTTATGTCGATCTGCCAGCAGAACGCCCTCGCAGGACTGCCTTAAATCTAGCGGAGTGTGTGATCATTGGGCAATTTATAGGTCTTTAGCCTTCCCCAAAGGCTATCGATGGATGGGTTCAGCGAAATTGGAGGCCCCTAGTCTCTAAAGGAATTCACAATCATTTGGTTGGAATAGGGTATTATGTATTTGTGTTTGAATCGATCGAAGATCGAGACCTCATATTTCGTAATGGACCATGTTTTATGGGTCCTTAGGGGCTTTACCTTAATAAGTGGACTCCGAACTACAACCCTACCCAAGATGTACCTTCAGTTGTCTCGGTCTGGGTTAGGCTCCCCCATTTACCTCTTCTTTGCTGGAATTCAGAATCGTTGGAAGCCATTGGAAACAAACTTGGAAAGTACATTGACAGGGCAGAAAGGAAAGAGAAATATTCGTGTGCACGAATTTGCTTTGAAGTAGATTTAGAGATAGGGATGTCAGAGGAAATCAAGTTAAATGTTGTTGAATGGTCTTGTATTAAGGAGCCTGATTACGAACATCTCCCTTTCAGGTGTTGTCATTGCCATGGATATGGCCATTTTGCTCACAATTGCAAGAAAAAATCAGAAGAAGAATTGGAAAATGAGAAGGATAACCAATGGACTCAAGTTCAGAAAGTAGCCACCACCAATCAGGTTAATAAAATGAAAGGCAAAGGAGGTAATGTTGGGAAAGGAACCGATCCTGGTGAGAAAAATTCTTTAAAATCCTAGGTTGTTGGAAATGCTTCTACCTCCTCAAATCCCTTTGTGTTTTTAAGCCCAACTGATGATCAGAATTCTCCTGTCCTCGAAGAGGATGAAGTGCATCACTCTGAATATCAAAATGAAGATGGTGGTGTAAATATTGGCTCCAAGGAACATTTTGAACTAGTAATTTTAGAAACCCCTAGGGCAGATACAACCCTGCAGGACCCTCATAACTCTCCCATAGGAACTAAATCTTTTCCCTCTTATGCATAAATTTTAAAGCAGAAATCGGCAGAGACTTCTGGTTCCTCAAAAGAAGATGAGCAATTCACCAAAAAGGCAGGAAGGAAGTCTCGAAAGGAGCTTCGAGAAGAAGAAGCTGAGAGACTAAAGATGCCGAGAATCAAGGCTAAAATAGAAATGTCATTAGGCATAAGTAAGTGGAATATACCCCTAAAGGGAGGGCTTAATCCCTTTGTCTTAGGTAAATAATGCATGTCATTTCGTGGAATTGTAGGGGCTTGGGGAATCCCAAGAAAGCAGAAACATTGAAAGGTATTTTGAGAATGGAACCTACTGACATTCTTGCTTCAAGAGACAGAGATAGAAGAAGATGCATTACTTTTATTAAGCAAATCTAAGTGCAAAAAGAATTCTGGCATGGCTGTTAGTGTAAGGGGCACTTTAGGGGGCCTTGCAACTTTATGGTCTAAGGAAGAGTTTTTGTTGAAAGCCTCGTATGCATCCCAACACTGGATATATATAGATCTTCAACATATTCCAAGTAAGACTTACATAGCTCTCTTCAACCTTTATGTCACTGTAAATCTTATTAAGAAGAAGGACTGTTGGAATTCTCTGTCGCAATTTATTGAAACTCACATTCCCATCAATATCATTTTTGTTGGAGATCTCAATATTATACTAGATCTTATGGACAAAAAAGGACGAGTTCGGGGCAAGGATCCTTTCCATGATTCTATGGATACTTTGATTCATGCTAGGGATCTTCTGGATTTCAAACCCAAGAAAGGGCGATATACTTGGTCTAACAACAGAGTTGGGGCTGCCAGCATTTTAGCTCGTCTAGATAGACTTTTGGTTCAAAGTTCTTTGATGGATGGAAATTTCTTAATCTCTTCTAAAATCCTGCCTAAGTTAACTTTATATCATCACCTGATCTCTATGTTGTTTGAAGAGGAGGAAGACATCAAGCCTATACTGTTCTGATTCAATCCCCTTTGGATCAAGAGGGATGGATTTTGGGAAACTGTGACTTATGCTTGGTCTCAATCTGCTAATGGTTCTCCCAGTTATGTTTGGGAACAGAAACTCAAGAGACTCAAACATGCTTTGAAAAGTTGGATAAAAAAACTGGAGGAGTGGAGTCAGATAAAGCCCCTTTCAGCTACAGGCAAGAGTCTGTCCATGCGCTAGAACAGATTCAATTAAAACTAGAGGAATCAGAAATCGCTAAAACACTATTGGTGAAGGAGCAGTCTGCACAAACATATTCCTACCTTCCCTTTCAACAGGAAGAAGAACAACTGCGGTTCAAATCATGTAGTCCATGGTTGCTTGGCGATGATAAAACACTGCATTCTTTCATAGACAATGTAGAGCCTGATTTTCTGATAATCATATAACAGAAATTAATTCTAGCGATGGTGTGGCTATGAAAGGGCATTCGAAAATTCAGCAAGCTGCTCATTCTCATTTCCAGCTTCTGTTTACAGAGGATGGCATATCAAATAATGTTGTGAGTGCAAATTGTCTATCTTATATACCTTCTTAAGTCATTGCTGAGTTAAATGTTGGTTTAGTGAAACCATTCACAGAAAAAGAAATTATGGATGTTATTTGGGCTATGGAGTCAGATAAGGCCCCTAGGCCGAATGGCTTCTCCATTCACTTCTTCGGAGCTTGTTGGAATGTTATCAAATCATATCTTTTATGAATGATCTCTGCCTTTCTCAAAAAATCCAAAGCTGGAGGGGGTACAAATTCTACTTTCCTCACTTTAATTCCTAAGGAGATTCAGAAACTTTCGATAGATTTAGACCTGTTTCGCTCTGCAATGCCTCTTATAAAATCCTGGTCAAACTCTTAACCAACAGACTCAAGCCCTTGTTGGGGATGTTAATATCTCCTCTCTAGGGGGGTTTGTTAAAGGTAGGGACCTTATAGCAATGTGATAGAAGTGCAAGAAGCCCTTCATTCCAGCTTCCAAAAGAAGGATAAAGGAATTATTATCAAGCTTGACATGAAAAATGCCTTCGATAGAGTTAAGCTCTCTTTCCTCTATTAAGTTCTTCTCTCTTTTTTATTCAGTGGGGAATTTGTTAGCTTGATAAAACCCTACATAGATAGGCCTTTAATAACGCCCCTTGGTAATGGGAGACCATCATATTTTTTCCAAGCCACAAGAGGAATTCATCAAGGGTGCCCTTTGTCACCTTTCCTCTATATATTGATGGTTGAATCTTTAAGCAAAAAACTCTCGGCATAAATGGTTGCAGGTTCTATTCCAAGCATTGAGGCAGCAAGAGAAGTGGATTCTATAAATCATGCTCTTTTCACCGATGACTCTCTTCTTCAGGGAGGGGCTTCACTTAATATTGCTCAGGCTGAAGTTCTTCAAAATTTCTGTCAAAGTTCAGGAGCTTTGATCAATAAACGAAAGAGTGTCGTTTTTGGTTGGAATGTTGACCAACTGACAATTCAGCGAATTGCTCATTTATTGGGCTTTCCTGGATTTGATAAGTGGGATAAGATCAATTACTTGGGTCTCCCATTAACCTTAGGACCAACTCCTCCCTCACTTTGGCTAGAAGTTATAAGTAAAATAAAAGCCAAAATTGTCTCATGGGGTGGCTATTGGATAACAATGGCTGGAAAGTTGGTTCTAATTAAGGTGGTCCTTTCAGCTCTTCCCTTATTCCAATATTCTTTGATTCTAGCTCCCAAGTCCATAATTGCCCAGATTTCCAAACTTCTTCGGGACTTTCTTTGGAATGGTGGCAAAGGCAATCAGAACAATGTACAGTTGGCTAGTTAGGAAATTCTTAAAAGACCTCTGTCGAAAGGTGGTTTGCAAATTCGTGATCCTGGATTGGCAAATCTAGCACTGGGTGGAAAAATTAATTGGCAATTGTTTGTAGAAAAAAAAATCATCTGGTAAGTAAGATTTTACGGATGAAATATCTCAAGGCAGGTTCTTTGAGAAAATTAAAATCAACAAATACACCTACTGGCATTGCAATCTAGAATTTGTGCGGAAGAGGAATTGATCATATTCAACATCATCTCTACAGAATCCCTGGCAATGGGATGAGAATCTTATTATGGGATGATAACATTTTGGGAAACCCTTCTCTCTTCTCTTTAAACCTGTTAAATGAGATCAAATCATGGTTAATTAATAAAGGTCTCCTCCGGCTTGTTTGTTTCTACCTTTGGGATAGCAATGGGAATTGGGTTGGTTGGTCTCTTCCGGAGATTCCAGAGCCTCTTCATCTTCAGCAAAAATCGTTGATTTTATCTCTTTCAGGACTGGCTCCTGTCCACCACTCATCTAAGGATAAATGGGGATGGGGTCTGACATGAAATTATTCAGTGACTCTTGGATTTTCTACATTGCATTCGCCTCAGATTTCATTCTTATCCCCTGCTCATTGGAAGTTTGTTTGGTCCTCTTAAAACCTTCCAAACGTGAATTTTTTTACATGGCTCCTTACGAATAATAAGGCATTGACAGGTGCCAATTTGTCTAAACGTGGCTTTCATGGTCCTTTCAGATGTTGCTTTTGTCTTTCTGCATCATAAACAACAGAGCATCTATTTGTCAATTGTGAGTTCTCTCAGTCTGTATGGAAGCTAGTACTCGATGGATTGAACGATGCTAATCCCTCCCACATAGTTATCGCTCCACTGTTTGCTTCTTGGAAAGATCGGATTCCTGTTTTACAAGGGGAAAATGCAAAAAGTAACAACCTTTGGCAATCAATACCAAAAACGATTTGGTGGAAATTGTGGCTTGCCATAAATGAATGCATTTTTAATAGCAACTCACCACTCCCAGAGACGTGGCAAACAAAGCTAAATCGCTTATCTTGGAATCTGCCAGTAAATCAAATAAATTCTCATCTATGTCTCTAGAACTTGCTGCATGGTTGGGTTCTTCTTCTTTTGCGATCGGGAGAAAGTCAACTATTTCCAATCCATTACTACCTCCTTCCTAGTGTGTGAGGATAAGTGTTGTAGCCTTTCTTTTGTGGTGGAAGAGCTCCGACAATGTAACCATTTTTTTCGATGCCGCGTGCAAGGGAAATCCTAGAATTGGGGTGATTTTTTCTGAGGACTGTATGAGACAATCCTGTTTCAACTAGGGTCTTGGCATTAGCTCCAATAATCAGGCAGAAAGTTACAGCCTTCTTAAATCTTGCCAGATTGGAAAAGAGATGGGATATCAGTCAGTTCGGGGACTCTGAGCTTTTGATCAAAATGTTAAATTCCGAAGATCATTTTAACAATCCCTCCTTGAACAAAACTCTACAGCGTATCTGTAATACTTTGAAAGACTTTGAAAGGGTTACTTCTTTCCATATCTTGTGATAGTTAAAAAATCATGCAGATTTGTTGGCTAATAAAGCATGCCTGCTTCCCCTGGAAATCTCAGTATTAATGGAGAACCTAGTATACATCAGTCGCTCCCATGAGAGTGTTTCATTGAGCAGTCTTTCAATGAAATGGAAAGATTCTTGTGTTCAAAGAACTTTGTAATTTTGTGGATTTCTCAATTTTTATCTTCTGCTATTTTTGCAAATGGATGATTAGCTTTGGCCAATTCATACCCAATTTTCCTCATAAAAAAAAATCTACCTATTTTAGTTATGAAAAAAATTCCAAGACTTTCATTCAATTTTGCATCTAGATAATGAATAAAATAGTCACTAAAAATGTGTAAAACTAACGCTTCTAGATACACTTATTGTATTTGAATGGTTATAATGTAATTAAAAGAATATTTATATTATTTACGTTATTTCGAGGGTGCAAGCTAAATTTCCATCATCAAGGGTTTGAAGTTGTTTATTGTTTACTTCAACATCATTATCATTCATTATATGCACAATTGGCATCCCATCTTGCTTATAACACATCATAATGTCAACATATATGTATAGATTATTCATAAGATGATGTCTAACACTATAATGCTTCACATGAGTGTCACAAAGGTCTTTGCTAGACACCACTATCACATAATGAAAAAATAAAGATTAACCTTATTATATTTTTAATATTTTTTTTTTCTCCAAAATAAATTATTGTAATGATATTTTAAAGAAGAAATCAAATACACATCGATAGGCTTTTCAACCTATATTCAACACAACTACCCCCTTCAAAACAAATAGAATTTATGGCCTTACCTTTTTCAAAACCCAACTTACAACTATGCTCTTGCTTAACTTTAAAAGCATCAACCCGATTCAAAAACAATTGACACAAAAAAACATTCAAATGTTCATTTTTTAATACATAAGGCATAACCTAAACACAAATTGACCATCAAAAGATAAATTTATGTATGGTTGGCAAGGGAATGTTGTCATTTGTCTCAAGCAACGTTCCTTTTTAAACTGAAATAACCTCTTTAGATGAAGCACCAACCTTTTAGTTCAATTCCTTGTATATATGAATGAAGGATATTTAATCCTTTTCATTTTTCAAAGTCTGAATTATATTCATGAGGGGACTTAAATGCAAAGTTTGAAGTTTATGTCTCGAACTTACCAAGTTTAAAACAAGTTTGGAATCTCCAAGAATTTGAATTCTTTTCACCTTATGGTCCACTAATTTTTTTATCAAAAACCACAAAGCATACAATTATACCCTATTGTTTGTTCCCACCTCTGCTCCATATTTTAGAGAAAACACATGAGTATGCTTAAGAAAGAGGAGAGCTCTCGTACCACACTCACATAGTGTACCTTGGTACTCTTTGTCAAAATAACCCCATGGTCTAGTGAGATCTATATTGGAAATTTGGAGATTCCTCATATGTGCCTATTTTAGGGGCTTTATTCCTTCCTCAAAGGATATTATGACTTGGTGGGTGAGACCATCAATATTGGCCCCTTTCTCTTCAAATATAGCCTTGTTTCAAGTTAATCATATCCTCAAAATGGCATTAACTGGGAGAACCTTTATCGAAGTTGTAGCACCATCCACTATCCAATATTTTAAGCACTATAACAATGTAGATTTAGACCACTGATTCTATACTTTGAAGGGATGGAGAGACTATTTCCAAACATCCTGTGTAAAAGAGCATTGAACAAAGAGGTGGTCCATGATCTCACCATCATTTTTTCACAAGCAACACCACCAAGGTTCATTATACCCTCACTTTTGACTATTATCCCATGTTAGAATTTGGTTTGCCAACACCATCCATAAGAAGATCCATATTTTAAAGGGTTTTCCATCTTCCATGCCACCTTCCACCAACAATGTTTAGCTTCTCTCACATTCTCATTCATCTTCGCTTTATATCCTAACTTTGTTGTCAAAACTCCTGCAATGACATTCCTCATCCAAAGGTGTAATGTCCCTCGGGGCTATCAAAGGGTCCGAGGACATATCATTATCTCTCTAAGGCTAATTATATCATTTTAGCACAGTGAATTAGTTAAACAAATATTAAATTTCATTTTTCAAGATTTAATCATGACAAAGTTCATTTAATTACCAATAAATTAAAATAAATTCAATAACTATTCCAAGGGATGGGGAGGATTACTAACACCGTCTAGAAACATCACATATCCATTCCAAGACAAATAAGACATAAATTCCACATCGAAAGTCCATTTACTCTTAATAATGATTAACTAGTAATTAGTGTTCTGATTACGATACTTAATGACACTTAGCGAACAATTGACGATACTTAATATAATTTCATTTGTTTATCACTTAACCGTTGTTTATCAAGTCTAAATGCTAATAAACACCTAATAACACGTAAATCATACCTAATTACAAATTTTAAATTATTTAAACATAGTAATTATGAAAATGATTCCACAATAGTTGGATCAACGATCACCGCAGAGAGTGCTGCGAAGACGAAGCCAGATCGGGATCAACGACAACCTCCATCGCTGGTGCACGCAAAGCACAGACTAGGAGATCCAATGATCGAGGAGCGCAACACAGGCTTTCACGTAGTTGGAACTCACAAATCAATGATAGGAGTCTACATCAAGATCGAGTATAAGATCTACTGAGCTTGTGTTTGGAGATCTTGGTCCTCTTCCAAGGAATCTTCTAGAATGGATCCACTATTGGATTCGAATCCAGAGGAACGTCAAAGAATTTTAGATGAATCCTTCAAGGCTTTGGTGGCTTCCACATCTCCCCCACCTATGTTTTCCCCGGATTTCAGCGATGCGAACTTTGTTAAGTGTACAACCACTCCTCGAATCCAAATCATGTCAGCAGCTTCAAGGTTGAAAGCCCTAGCTTTGAGTGAGAAAGGCATGATAGGTCAGTTTATAGGAATTTGGCCTTCACAAAAAACTATGGACGTATGGATAAATAAAAATTGGATGCCCTTGATCTCTGGGGGCCTGCAACATTGTTTTTGCGGAAAGGGTTTTTTTACCTTCTTGTTCGAAAATAGAGTTGATAGAGATCTCAACATCAGGAGCGGACCCTACTTCATGGGTCCTCATGGTTTATATCTAAACCATTGGAACCTATCTTTTGACCCAGAAAAAGATGTTCCATCGGTGGTCCCGGTTTGGGTTTGCCTCCCACATCTCCCCTTGTGCTACTGGAATGATGAAACTCTACAAGCAATAGGGAACCCTCTTGGTAATTATATCGACAAAGCGAAACCAAAGGATCCTTTGTTTTCCTGTGCAAGGATCAACGTGGAAGTACATCTGGAGAAAGGCCTACTAGAAGCTGTAAATCTATACATGGATGGATAGGAACACATGCGAAAGGTAGATTACGAACAACTACCTTTCAAGTGCAAGAAGTGCCACAAATAGAGTCATTTTGTTAAAAATTGCCCAAAGGTAGTACAAGAAATTCTAGAAAAAAAAATCAAGAGGAAGGATGGCAGCAATTAAAAAGGGGAAGAAAAATGCCTCCAGTATCAAGTGAGGTGCAACCAAAGATAAGCAAGGAAAAGCCAAAAGAAGGAAAATAAGCCTCGACCAGTAACCAATTCCAGGCACTCCACATGGAAGAGGGAGAAATCCCACCCTTGGAAACAATATCACCTAAAACATAAGAAGAAGAGTTCCATCCCCTGTCTCCCAGAAATGAAAGGAACAAAAAATCTATTGAAGGGTCTACAACACCAGGGGGAACCTGGGCAGAAATGGTAAAACATAGAAAAGTCATAACGCGGGGTTTCTCCCCAAAACAATCACCTTCACAAGGATCTCAAGAATCGCATGACGTAGCCTTGCAACCAAACACTAGAGGAAGAAAGTTGCAAAGATACCATAGAGAACATGAAGCAGAAAGAGAGCTAGAACTAGGAAGACAGAGTAGTATCGAGGAAACAAAACTTCTCCAGTATCCTAAAAATACAGGAGGGATAAAAATAGATGCTAGATCCCGAGCAGGATCTCAATCAATAAAGAAATGATGAAAATCGTCTCTTGGAATTCCAGGGGTCTGGGAGGCTCAGGCAAAGTAGAATCAATAAAATAGATAATTAAATCCGAGAGGCTAGCCATATTGCTACTCCAAGAGATGAAAATGATGGAAGTGGAGGCTATGGCACTTTCATGTTTTTCTGGAAAAATTGCAAAGGTAAAGCCATAAGATCCAGAGGAGCGTCCGGGGGAATAACCACCGTAATCTCAAGTACTTTTTTTGATAAAATCAACTAAGGAAATCCATCATTGGATCTTGATAGAAATTCAGGAAAAGGAGGATTTAACTTCATATACATCTGTAATGTATATGGGCTAACGTAATACAAGGGCAAGATAATTTGCTGGGAAGATCGTGCTAAACTAAAGGAGGATCTGTGAGGAAAATACCTTATCTTTGTTGGGGACTTCAACAACACTAAGTCACAATATGAGAAACGTGGAGGAACAAAGGTCAAGGACCCTTTTGGTGAGAAGATGGAGGACTTCATGGCGGATTTGGACTTGCTGGACATTCCTTTGAAGAATGGGAAGTACACATAAAGCAACAAAAGAACTGGAATCGGACATGTAGCAGCTAGGATGGATAGATTCCTAGTAAGTTCCACCTTCCTACAAAAATATATCCTCCCAGCCTCTCTTGCTCTCCCTTCAGCAGTCTCTAATCACAAGCCAATCTCTTTGAATTTATCCCCACTAATAAATCTTGGGGCCATTCCTTTCTAGTTCAATCCGATTTGGTTGCATGATGAAAAAATTATTGGTTTAATTCAAAAGGAGTGGAACCTACAATACTTCAGATCGCTCAACTACATTTGGGAATCAAAACTCAGATTCGTGTGATCTGCACTTAAGATATGGGTCAAAGAAGGTTTTAAGAACCCAACTCACCATAAAATTAAACTTCAAATTGATCTAGCCACTCTACAATCCCGTATGGAAGTGGATGAGGTGACTCCAGTGTTTTTGAGTCAAGAGAAAGAGATGAACATAAAAATCTTAAACATTGCATGGCAGGTAGAAGAGGTTTGGAGACTAAAATCTAGACATATGTCGTTAAAAGGAGGAGATAGCAACACATAGTACTTCCATAAGCAAACCAAGATTCAACAAAGTTTCATGCCATTAAGGAATTGAAATATAAACATGGGAATAATATAACAGGTAAGGAAAAATTAAAGGAACACGCTTTCACCCATTTCCAAGAGATCTATTCTGACATTGGAGAGACATATTTAAAAGCACAAGCGGACCTCCTACCTGGTATACCCTTGATCATAAATGATGGAGAGAATAAAGAGCTTGCAAAACCTATTATGGAATATGAGATAAGAAATGCAATTTGGTCACTCCATGCTGATAAAGCACCCAGACCACATGGATTTACCATAAACTTCTACAGAGCAGCGTGGGATATTATAAAAGAAGATCTTAAAAAATGTTAAATTGGACAAGGAAAAAAGACAAGATAGGTTGGGCCACCAACTCATCCTCCATGCCTTTATTCCAAAAGAAAAGAGCCCTTTATTGCTTGAATGAATCAGGCCAATTTCATTATGCAACATCTCATATAAAATCCTTTCTAAAATCTTGGCCAATAGAATGAAAAGCATCATGGGCCGCCTCATTTCAGATTTCCAAGGAGGTTTTGTAGTGGGGCGTCAGATACTTCACAATATTATTATCGTTCAGGAAGCTATACACTCCAGCATGGAAAGAAAGCAACAAGGTATGGCTATTAAATTGGACATGGCTAATACATTCGACAAAGTAAATAATTTTTCTCTCTTTAAAATCATGTCCAAAATTGGATTTTCTAAAATATTTGTAAGATGGGTAAAAGCTTGTATCAGCAGTCTATGGATCTCACCATTATTTAATGGTATACCTACAAAATTCTTCCAAGCACCCAGGGGCCTTCGACAAGGCTATCCCTTGTCCCCATTCCTCTACCTCTTGGTGGTTGAATCTATTAGCATAAAGCTCCAACATTTGCAAGAATCTGGTGATCTAAATGGATTGAAGATAGATAGAGGAGTAAAAGTTGTCAATCATGCGCAGTTGGCTGATGATACCATTCTTCTAGGAGGTGTGTCTTCTATAATTGTAAAGAGATTCAAATGTGCTTTATCTACCTTCCTCAAAGCATTCGACGACAAAGTGAATTCAACCAAGTCAAAAGTATACAGATGGAATTGCCCCCCTGCAACTTTAGCAAAGATAGGAAGGACCCTTGTATTTGAAGGAAACGTAACATGGAATTCCTTCAATTACCTCGAGATCCCAATCTTCAAAGGAAAAAAAAGGGCTGCCGACTAGCAAGGGATGATAAACAATATCAAAAACAAAATCAACTCTTGGGGGACAAGGTGGCTTAACCCTGCTGGAAAGCTTATCCTTAACAATTCCATTATCTTTGCCTACCCCATTTACCCCTACTCGATCTCTTTAGCTCCAAAAAAATAATGAAAGATGTTTCTAGAGAAATCATAAGATTTCTATGGCAAGTAGGCAATTCAGACAACTAAAAAAAAATTCACTTGGTGGATTGGGAAACAATTTGCAAGCCAAAAATTTATGGAGGACCTAGAGTAAGAGATCCAAAAAAAATGAATTTAACACTTGGAGCCAAAATCCTCTCGAGAATCATATCAGGAAAAATGGTGGAAGGAGATTCTGCAAAAGAAATATCTGAATGGAAGCAAAAAGAGATGCGTGGAAAAGGTTAACCAATAAAGAAAAGGATCTTCGATATGGGATTTATGAAAGAAGGTAGAGTGTATTATTAATGAGCAGCTATACTGGATACCAGGAAGCAGAAAACATATCAAGATATGGAAAGACAATATAGGACCCGAATCCCCTTCCAATTTCTTGCAGGCATTTTCAGATCTAAAGCAATGGATGGACAATTTGAAAATTTATACATTACACGACCTCTTAGTCTGGACAGACAACGAAAGATGGGTCAGTTGGATCGATATGGAGATCGGGGATCAACTCAGGCTAGATTATAATGCTCTCATTTCGTTGTTGCACAAGTCAGATCCAGTCCATCGCAAGCTAAAAGATGAAAGAGGATGGGGAAAATCAGGTTTCTACATGATGAAAGAAGGTTATATCGCAGTGGACGGTCTTCATAATAGTTGCAACATTGACAAGAAATGGAAGAAAATATGGTGTAAGGACGGTCTGCCAAAAATCAATGTATTCTTTTGGATACTAGCTCACTGCAAAACATTAACAATAGAGAACATAAGGAAAAGAGGTATGGAAGGCCCATTGAGATGTATTCTCTGCATAGAATCGGAGGAATCTCTTGAACATCTCTTCATAGAATGTAAATTTTCTCAAGAGGTATGGCACCAAGCATACAAAGATCTGCATTTCGATTTGACTCTGCCAACAAATTGGAACGATTTATTTGCTTGCTGGAAGGACCTCTACCACAAATCTCTCTTTAACAAACATGATTTTGTAAGGGCATGGGAAGCTCTCCCAAGATACATC
Source organism: Pseudotsuga menziesii (assembly GCA_001517045.1). NCBI lineage: Eukaryota > Viridiplantae > Streptophyta > Pinopsida > Pinales > Pinaceae > Pseudotsuga > Pseudotsuga menziesii. The sequence continues at coordinate 564,103 of LPNX010079179.1, read as the reverse complement.
TGCTGGAAGATATGGACAACAAGAAACAAAGAGATCTTTGAGGGAAAAAAAATCAGTCTGAGCAAAGTTTTAGCAGTTGCAATGACACTTTGGGCGGAGGATTTATCCATGATGGGAATTAACAACATCAACAAGGAGCCATTGGAAGCACAAGAAATAGTTTGGGCCTCCGTTTTGCTAGTGCTCCCACCCCATCTACCATAGATTCAACAACAAAAAACAATATCACGAGATTGGCAAATAAGAATGAGCTCTGAAGATTTCAAAAGTTGGCCGAAGAAATTTGGATGTAGTTCTTTATTCTTTGACGGAGCCTCAAAAGGAGATCCTAGGATGGCAGGAGCGGGGGGAGTCTACTTCAACTCTGAAGGAAACAAGCTAAAAGAGTACACACGGAGAATCGACATGAAGACTAACAATGGGGCATAATGGTTATCATTAATTAAAGGTCTGGATTTTGCAAGGAACGATGGAATTGAGGAATTAGCGGTCTTTGGTAACTCAATTATGGTCATAAGGGAAGAACAAAAACTAATGAGGAATCATAAGAATCCAGTTACCAAGACTCATCATCTCCTAAAGTGTATTGTAGATGAATACAAAGCTATCAATTTCCTACATGTTTTGAGAGAAAATAATAAACAAGCGGGCATTATGGCTAATAAGGGAGTGGTTCTATATTGTGGCGACTTAGTTCATGATCAACAGTCCTAAAAGAGAAATTGGATACCTTAATAGTGTACTAATCCATTCTATTCCTGGAATGTTTTGCTTTTTTATTTTCCTGCTTGGGCAGTTTGTAAGGAGCTACAACACTCATAGAATAGGAAACTATAATGAAAAATATAGATTGGAAAAGGACGCACAAGGAAGCATGGAAGTGGTCCTCCTCTGGGAACAGTCTGTGTTCAGATCACTGTATTATCTTTTTCCTCATTTTATATAAAATCTCTTTCACTTTTTTTGTTATAAAAAAAAGTCCACAAGAACTAGTTAACTAGTTGTTCCATAAAAACAACTAGTCTTGCACAAATTCGACACACAACCATGCCAGTGAACCTGCAACCATTACACACATATTTAAGAATTCATGTACAACAAAATAAATTACTTTTACAGATATGATCCAAGTACATAAATGAAGAATATTTGAAGTTCAGTCAGTGTAACTTGTTAATAAACACTGCCAAGAATTCAATCAAACCAATCGTACCGAGTTTCGAGGCACACATAGGTGAAGGTATAAATCTAGAAAATAACATTCTATAGCACAAGTAAAATACCAAGAGCAAAGAATATGGTTGTACATTCATCTTTTACTAAAAACATAGATTCGAATCCAAAAACTATTTACCAATTTCATCGCAATGTACCCAGTTTCCATTTAACTTTCTAAATCCCAAATAAAGATAAATATATGACTATTGTAGCTCATGGAGAGCATATCAGGGGTCACTTACAACCATATGGTTGTATCTTTCTTCCCATATACAGTCCATTAAACAACTCACAAAACTAGTTAATTATACTCATCTAAATTGACTAGTAATTATAGGAATCACTAGAATAATTAAACCCACAGTTCATAGAATAATTCAAATGCAATTCCAACTATAAATAACATGTTTTATCAGTCATAATAGAGGTATATCTCATTCGAACATTCTTTCAAACACTTCATATGCAAAGTAACAAATATACTCAAAACAATTCCATTGAATGAGCTAGAAATTGGAAATTAATCTAGAATTTCGGTAGACATTTCCCCAAAACTACCAAGAAGATTTATCCTCACATTCTCACATACATTTCAAGATTATTCATTGGACATAAGAATAAAATGACACTCAGGAATTTTACAAACACTTCATGTGCCAAGTCTTCAAACTATGCCAAACAGTCCAACCGAAGAACTAGTTTTCGAATAAAGGTAGGAGCATCAAAGAAAAGTGTCTTAAACCATTCCGAGGTTACTGTATTATCAAAATACACATTATGTAATGAAAAGGGGTAGAAATATCAGTTCTATAGCAGAGGTACCAAATAACTATTTCCTCAAACAATTTGTGCACAAAAACCCAAAAGCCCAAAAACTAGTTTCCAATTCCTCCATAAAATTTACTTGCGTAAATAGATTGAATTTTGTGAGAAATTTCTTCCACAAAGAACTCATACGTTTCATGTGCATCAATAAATAAACCAGATCAAATCCAAGTAAATTAAATAAACATGAGATAAAGCACTTATCTTATCAATACGCAGTTGGTATTATCCAGACGACACTCCACCCAACCTTTGGCACTGCCAAGCTAGATCTCACTTTGACAAGCCACCCCCGAGCTGAGGCCACTGATCTACAACATAGGTACACTCAAGAATATCTCAAGTATCAGTTTGAGAAGCCAAAACTCTATTCCTCACCACATACTTCCTCTTCCACCCCACTACTAGGTGCAATGGTAATCTAGACCCCCTAGGCCATCAAGATATAACCATTCACCATCAGGATTTATGTGTAGGTCCAGGACAGAGCCAAGTAGTGGAAACATAGGAACTACACTAGAGTTTTTTGGGCTTATCGCAAACACGATACAAGATCACAGTGCTTCAAGCACAACGTTCATTCACATAGCAAAGCATTCATGGTTTTCCAAGCTCTCACCATCAAAGGTACGGACAACCATAATTAACAACCATCCAAAAGAACCATGAAAAACAACCAACCCCAAAACCAAGGATATCAAACATGGATTTATAGACCAAAGAAGGTAATTATAACTCAATGGGGTCAAACCAAACCAAGGTAAGCCAAATCGATTCAATCCAAGGGGGTTAATTCAACCACGAGAGGTTAACTCTAATCCAACCCAAGCAATTCAAATTTCAAGGAGAGTGACTCCAAGCCACTCCACTAGACTCAAATTCAGTTGTGGATGCATCATCCATGAATATGAATCGAAATTAGTGTGGTTAGGTGTCACACAAGCCAAGGAATCTTCCCAAAATAGCAAAGGGGTGGTTACACAAGGATTTACACAAGGAGTTACATAATTATTTACACAACTTTTAAGGTGTCATGGCTAAAAAATAGCCACAAAGGGAACACTTCTGCAAATGGGAGTTACAAAACCAAGTGTAACCTCCACAAAGGAGTTACAAAACCACCAAAGAGGCTCAATCAACAAGTGGCCCACCCAAACACCAAGGATGCCCACTAAATCGTGAATTAGGCTCAATAACACCAACATAGGCTAAAATAATCAAAAGTTGGGTCCGTTGTACAATGTTTGGGTGATCATCAACTAATAAAGCCACCAAGGCATAAATATGGACCAATATAAACCAAACAAGTTCTAAAGTGCTAGAAGTGTCCTCATTCCCCCTCACATTGTGGATCTAGGCCTCCCATACTCTTTTAGTGGTCCTCAATGTGCTAGTTGTTTTCATTAATTAATTATTTACAAAATAATAATAATGTCTCTAGGTCCTTAAATACCCATTTCGACACCCTGTGCCACAACAATATACAATTACAAATTACATATGTCTGGGGCTTAACACACAAGGTAATACAAAAGGTATCTTCATAGTGGTTTTGGAAGCAAAAAATTCCTTGCACACCTGACACATTGTTCCTCTCCCACCTCTCTTTGTATTTGTTTTGTATTTAATTGGGTAATGCGTAGGACGCGGTAAACCCTTAATTGCATCATAAGAAAGCATGGTTATGTCCCTCCTGTGTGTGGTTTGGATACCATAATCTTTGATAGATCTTGAACATTATGATATCATTTAACTATTTTGAAATATTTATAGCTCTTATCTCTACGTTAGACATATGTTATTTATTTGTAATGACCCATTTTCTTTCACTCAATATAAATA
>LPNX010079179.1:422803-560071 GCA_001517045.1 Pseudotsuga menziesii | reverse complement strand
ATATATATATATATCGACTTAAATAAAATAAAATAAAATAAAAAAATTAAACCCAAATCTATCAAGTATGGAGATGGATCCAAATGGTAAAAAATGTACACCTCAAGAAATTGGATCCCTCTCAATGCTTAATAGATCAAAGTTTAAAATAGATCTATACTAATTTAGTTAATTCCTCTTGCAAGTTCTTAGTTACGTCGATAGACCATCTACGGTCAAGGATGAGACAAGTGTACTGTCAAGATTGATTCTATGGCAGTCGTTCAAAATTCAAAATAAACTATTATAAAAAATAACTACTCGCTGATGAATGGATATTTGGTAGCAATGAATGGATAACTCATCGTTGATGAATGGATGACAAACAGTTCATGGTAGATAACTAGAAAAATGTGATATAAGAAAAAAAAGAATATAAAAAATAATTGTAAGTTGATAAATAGATAACAAGAAGAATGTCGGTGATAACATGTAGTCAAAGTTAAACCCGGTTTTTTTTTGTAAGTAAGAGAAGACTTTATATTAAAGATGGAAAATGATTACAAAAAGGCCTTCTTTGCCACCAAGCCCAATACATGTGGCTTCTGAAACCTGAGACAAAATACATGACTTTCTCTATCCCTATCCCTCATCCATAGACTTGCCAAAAATGGCCCTCACAAATAAGGCCTTACATCCGTACTAGCAGAGATACAAACATACATCCTACTAATTCCATTTAACAGTTTGAAAAAACAAAAGACCACACGATCTGACGATGTGCTCATAACAAAAACAACTATTTACTATGGAGACTATCATAGGCTTTGATATTGAGACCACCATCAGACTGCACATATCCAAAGACGTGGGGGCAAGTCTCCATTGCTCAATAGTCGAACGTAAGGGGGTCCCCTCCTCTCAGTTGCCTGAAGATTTGTGGCTGTTGGATGATCGCCCTGGCTACCCAGAGGCGCAGGAGGAATCAAGATGTTGAAGCACTTCAGGAGCAGGTCCACCTTGCAGTTCAAGTTTGAGAGATTAGAGACGACATCAACCCTCCACTGCTCCAGCTGCCCAACTTAATTTCATCTGCTTCCTTCTCCTATGCCGCTCAACCCAGGAGGTTCTTCATGATCCATAAGAGAGCTAATGTCTTCTCATATATACTTCTTCGACCTAGTGTGTGTCATGGATCCAAAATCCAGTCCTCCACCTTCTGGCATTCCTCATGTAGGGTCTCATTATTCAGCACCGCCCACAGGTCTTGCTCAACCTCATTCACCTTATGTTGAATTTCCCCGGGGAGGGTTAATTCAAAACTCTGAGATTCCCACAAGGCCTTGGTTTGAGCTTGGTTTGCTCGACCCGTCTCCCCTGCTACTCATTTGACTTTGCCCTTCCTACCTCCCGAATCCGTTTTTCCTCTGCCTCTCAGGAAGTTCACCACCCTATTCTTCGAGCTGCTTCTTAATAGAGGAACAATGGAACCAAGAATATTTGCAAGCTCGACGTGGTAAACCTCCCAACTCTCCAGGTCCCTAAATAGCAAATTCCCACCACGTGACATCATCCCTCCTCTGCATTTCATGATGGTCCAAGTACCATATGTAGTACAGTGGTAATCAATCAAGAGTAGGATTCGCTCTTTCCCACCCTGTGCATTCATTTTCCCACACTAGTGAAAAGACTGTGAAATGGAGTTGGCGGAATCTGTCATTAAATCACCTACGCTCGTCACATGGCCACCCTCGGTCTTCCGTTGCATCCACGTTCCTTACCGAGAGATTCGGGCCCACCAATTAGGATGACGTTTCGCGGGCTTGATTGCCCTGCATGTCCTGTGCCATGATATCCACACATTTGGCACATACTGTCGCATCCATCACCTCCCTCCAATATTTTGCTTTGACACCTTGGCAGTTCTTCGTACTCCATCCAACCAACAGATTCGCCATCTTGTTTCCCTGTCGATGGACGTGGGTGAATTTCATGGCCATTCCATCCTTGAGGTTTTCTTGGAGGGTTTCCACCCTTGCTTGGAGGCGCCAAGACTGAGCTACCTTGAGGCTCTGAGAGTTGTTCTGGGGTTTAATGGCCATCTGGGTTACCACTTTTGAGTCCCCTTCTATGATACTGGGAAACCATCCCCATTCTTTAAGCATGGAGATGCCCTGGATGAGGCCCTTTATTTCTGTTGCATTGTTTGTGTCCTAGCCTATGTAACCTGAGCCAAAACCCACTAGACTTCCTTTGCAGTCTCTAATAATGAACCCATAGCATGCCGGGCCTAGGTTACCTTTTGAAGCCTCGTCGAAATTTAGTTTGAAGTCGGGTTTGTCTTCTGAGAATCAGATCAAGTCCTTTTTTTCCCAACCCTCTGCGTATTTTGAATGCCATATTTCAGCCCAGGGTTCTTTGTCCTATGTGACCCATCAGCACCAGAGTTTTGCTCCACTGACTATACTTGCTTTCTCCAGATCTCACATGCCTTGTCCTCTGTGGGATTTTGGAATGCAGATTGTATCCCAATAGACCAGGGTCCATTTCCTTCTGTCACTATTACCACTCCAAAGAAATTCCCTTTGGATTCGTCGAATTTCCTTAAGAATCGTCTTCGGGGCCGCCAACGTAGAAGAAATTCCCTTTGGATTCGTCAGATTTCCTTAAGAATCATCTTCGATGCCGCCGACGTAGAAAGGGGGTAGGTAGGCATTGCTGGTAAGACAAACTTTACCAGTATCAGTCTGCTCGTGAAATTCAGGGGCTTGAGTGTCCAGTTGGTCAAACATTTTTTTCATTTTGTCCAACAGTTCTTTCCACGAACCTTTATTTGCCAGGCCTTTCACCAAAGGGGTGCCTAGGTATTTGGATGGAAGGGAGCTCTCTTGGAAACCCAAGATCCTACAAATATTTCTTTGGGTTATTCTTGGGGTATTGAAAAAAAAGACCTAAGATTCATGGGCATTAATCTCCAACCGTGATGCTAATTCGAACTCTGTAAGACATGTCTTGAATTACCAAGTTTCCTGGACAGAAGGGTATCCTGTGAGCGTCGTATCATCTACAAGTTGCTAATAGGTGTGCTTTACTGCCTCAGGGTGGGATTTGATTCCTCTTAGTTCCTAATTTTCCTTAGCCTTTTACAGATCCCTCCCTAAGCCTTTCGCCATTAGGATAAACAGAAAAGGGGATAGGGGATTCCCTTGTCTAATTCCCCTCGTCGACCGAAAAGTGCCTGATGGAATCCCATTTGTTAGGATGGAGTAGAAAGTTGAAGTTACTAGGTGCATGATCCAGTCAATCTAGTCTCCCCTAAATCCGAAGGCTTCAAGCATATGTCTCATGAAGTGCCAATTCAACTTATCATAGGCCTTGGAAATATCTAGCTTGATCAGCATTCCCGACATTTATTACGTTCTGATGGAGTGAAGGAGCTCAGGAACCATGATGATTCCATCCGTTATCTATCTGCCCTCGACAAAGCCCAATTGTTCGGGTGAGATGAGTGCTGGTAGCAGTGGTTTAAGATGGTTTGCTATGACCTTGGTGGTGATTTTGTAGATCACATTGCAAAGACTAATGCTTCTGAATTTATCTAGAGAGTCTACTCCTTCACTTTTCGGGACAAGAGTGATGAAGGTAGCATTGAAAGCTGCAAGTAGTTTCTTGGTTGTCCTGCTATCCTCCAAAATTCTCCAAACCTCTGTTTTTATGAGATCCTAGTAGTGGTGAAAGAAATTGACCGTGAAACCATCAAGGCCTGGGGTCGTCCCTTCCTTCATCTGAAACACTACCTCCTCTATTTCATAGAGGGTTATGGGCCTCATCAGCATATCATTTTGCTCGACCGAAACTAAAGGGAGAATGTACCCGGTAATTTGGTCAATGTCACCACTTCTCTTTGGTCTTGGATCCGTCATGATGCCTGTGAAGAAACTGTTTAGGGTTGTCTCTATTTCTTCCTTGGATTCCACCCGTTCCCCTCCTGTAGTTTTTAAGGAGTATATTTTGTTCGGCATCCTGCCTTGAGCCACAGAGCGGTGGAAGAAGGTTGTGTTTCTTCCCCACCCCCCCCTTTTATCCAACGAATTCTAGATTTTTGTGTCCATAATACTTCCTCCTGTTTTTCCTGTTCCTCCAGTCTTTCACTTAGCCTTTGTTCCTCTATCCTTAGATCTTGGGTGTATCTCTCTGTCATCCCTATTGACTGGATCTCCTCAAGTCATAGCTCTATAGTTATTTTATCAGCAAATATGTTTCCATAGTCTTCCAGGTTCCATTTTTAGATTTTGGCTTTCAAGGCCTTCAACTTCTGTTGAAACTCGAACATGCTCGGCCCTCCACCTTCGCTCAGCTCCTCCCACCATGTTTTGATCTTTTCGTCAAAGCCTGCGTGATCCAACCAGAATTGCTCTAGTCTGAATGGTTTCTTGAATTGAGATCCCAATACGCTCAACATTAACTCTATGGGCCAATGATCCGATCCTACTCCTGGGAGGGTGGCTGAGTGAATTTCACTTCCCAAGTCTATGATTGATTCCGAGACTAGGAACCTGTCCAACCTGGAGGGTATATGTTTTTCCCCTACTCTTTTACTATTCCAAGTAAGCCATCCTTCCCTTGGCACGATGTCCACCAGTGCAAGGTCCTCAATGGTGTCCTTGAAAGCCTCGCATTCTTCCTCCAGCCTACGCCACCCACCTTTTTTCTCATCTAGGGACCTGCTGAGATTAAAATCCCCTCCCACGATCCAATGGCCTGTGGTCCTGCTAACATTGACCCGTCAGAGGGTTGTGAGGAATTCTCTTTTCTCCCCTGGATTGTGGGGGCCATAAACATTTGTGATCGTGCCTTCTACTTGGAACTCAATTACTCCGAAGTCCGCTGATAATAGGCATATGCTACATTAGAAGCCTCCCAGGGACACCCGGGTCGGATCCCATATAATCCCCAGACCTCCCGCAAATCCTCTAGCATTGATTCCCATACTTTCACTCCCCTTCCAATTTTTCTTACTAACTTCTTCTATTCTATTTGTCGAGCATTTCATTTCCTTAAGGAAAACATTTGCAGGGTTTTGTCTCTTGATCTTCTTACCTAGGTTTCTTACCTTCCGCGGGTTGTTCAGGCCCCGAATGTTCCATGATAAAATCTTCATTGGGTAACTAGAGGCCTAAGGCCGCTTTTATTGTCGGGTATTGTCTTGACTCAACTGACTTCCTGCCTGCTTCTGACACTCTTTGTTTGTTTGAATTTCGCTTAGCCTTTTTGGTCGGTTCTTCGTATTTCCGCTTTGTCTCCTTATGAGATCCCGAGCTTATCCCTAATTGATTTGAGGTGCGGGCTCTGAGGATAAATTCTTTCAACAATAATACTTTCTCTTGAGGAACATATCCCTTGCCTACCTCTGCGCACGCCTTCTCAATCCCCTCTAGATCTAGGTCTCCGATGTCCATATCCTCCGCTTCATCCCCTGTCTCCCAATCTTCTCCAGTCACCTTTTTCGGATGCATATCTTCTTCCATTGGATCCTTTTGTTCTTGCCTCGTTTCGTCTTGTTGCCCTTCCTTGGCACGGTCTCCTTCCTTTGCTTCTGTGACCTCTTCTGCTAGGTCTTCGAGGATTCCAAATTTGTTAGAGATTGTGGGTTTTTTGTGGATATCCTGATTCTCCTGCCTTCCGCCTCCTCTTTTTTGAGATGGAACCTTTATAACCCCTTGATCCTTCTGGTCTTCTTCCTTTCTTGCCTCGCTATCCTTTGGGTTGTTCGTGGGGCAATCTCTAAACAGGTGTCCATATTCATGGCATCTTTGACATTTGAAAAGGATCTGCTCATAATATAGGGTTTGGAGCCATTCCTCGTCCTCCCAAGACATGCGAATTGCTTCAGGCAGATCTTTCGATAGATCCATGTAGACAAATATTATTGCATATGCCGTGTACCTCTCGGCCCTGGTTTGTTTTGAGATCTTTACGAATTTTCCCAGGGGGTTCCCTAGATCTTCCAGAATCTTCGGGTCCTAGTATTCACTGGGCAATGAGTACAACTTGATCCATATAGCTGCTACTCTCATGTCCTCCTTATTCAGACAGAACTTCTCTTTCCACAGTCGAAGAAAAAGGCCCACCGAGTAGAAGAAATACGGTCCTCCGTCCAGGATCCTGTTTCGGTCTTCTAGGTTTAGCAGGGAAATGGTGAAAACCCCTTCGATCCCAGCTGAAGGTCATAGTGCCCCTTTGGTTTCCACGTTGTGTTGATCCACCATACCAGGGATTTTTTTGATGGTTGGAAACCCACAAACTTCCTTATCAAAGTGTGATCCTTCATGTATTGGATATTTTCTTGGATTTTTGATGATTTAACCATCATGGTTTGAATCAGGGTCGCTTTAGGCATGCACTACCCTGGTTTCCTAGCCATTGGTTTCTTCGTCTTGTCCAGATCTAGGTTTATCGGGATATCTCTGATCTTCAAGCTGGATGGATCAGGGATTCGGAAGGCGCTGCGGCTCCCCCATTGCCATCCTCCATTCTTCCATCAGGCCCCCCTCCTTCCAAGAAAACCTCATTCAAACCTTCCTCCTCTGAGTTCGTCGTCTTCCCGTAGTGCCTTAAATGTCTAAATAATTCTTTACCAAATAACCAAAGTTAACCCTGTTAAACTAGAAAAATATAAATAATAAAAAAATAATTCAAAGTATTTATATAAACGTGATCTAACTCCCCCCCCAAAAAACTATGTGAATGTGCTACGTAATTACGCCGTAAGGCGTTTAACAAGTGGGAGTCAACTCCCCAAGTTAATGTTTTTTTTTTCCTAGCCGTAGGATTCTTTCGTCCGACAATTGGGGTCATCTGGCTCCTTCGTTGATTGATCTGGTCCTGACCTGATTGATGATTGATGTTGATCTTCATCTGCTACCTTCTGACTGAAAAACAAATGTATTTGTCCTTCATAATGTGTTGTATCTATCCTTCAATTGAATAAGGAGCCACACCAGCACCAGTTGCCGAGGCATCAATGGAATATGGAGCCACTCGAGCAGCATCTCCAGCAGCTAAAGCAGCACCAGTTTCAATAGCATTTTCATCAGCTGTTGAAGAGACAGTTCAAGCGTCATTCCCAGGAGAACAATTGGTCTTCCCATTAAAAGCATAAAAACGACCAGCATAAAACCATGGCTTTATCTTATGCGCTATGCGCCATTCCTACTCAGCTGCATGTTTGCCTCCGGATCAAACTCATGCGGATGTGAAACCCACTTACTAACCCACCCGACGTACTCATGCTGTATGTAACGCCCGATGGATCTTCAACGTGCTCGTTCTGGAATAGGTTCCGCTCCTTCCTTTGCACCGGAATCTGGGTCTCGATCTCAACCAACAGTTATAGCAGACAGGACCAAACTTTCTAGCTCAGGCAATAAGACCTTTCAGAGTCCATGGAGATTTAATATATGCTAACAGTAACTGTATTCTAATTTCTGTATACTATAGCAATTTCATTATAAATGAATTGTTCCACAAGACGATCCTATTACCGAGATGGTTTGAGGATTCCGTTAGCGTCCTTTAGAATTGTGAGGTTTTCCTTCTTGCTAAGTGATAGTCCTGCCATGCCTACTAAGGATTCGAACAAGTTAATAACAGTATTCCACAGTGTAGGAAGAGCTCTGCTACCCACGTGACACTCTGCATCAACTGTCAAGTGTTCGAATCGAACTTCTACAGTTGGAAGCTGGATGCCAACTTTGCAAACAATGTCCAAACATAAATTTTCAATCAAAAGCTTCAATGAAAGTTTTCAATCAAATCACCATATGAGCTGTTGCTACCTTGGGAATTGAAATTGGAAACTCAGTATGGGTGTCAAATACATAAACACATAAACTCACCTGTCTATACGATTCCTGAGCTTCGTTAAGAATTTCTAATTATCTTCTTCTGCCACCTTAAAGATACGTTCAATGAAAGCCTGCTTCTCCATCATTCCAAGCTTCCGAACATCCACTTCAGTGTGAACCATCTTATTATTATTATCATCGATATTCGTCTGAGTATCCAGTACAAAAGTTTGCATGATACTGGTCCTCGGCCTATCATAGGTGGGCAGCTTCTCCAGAGCTGCCCATCTAAGAGCTTCTTCGTCATCATCTACCCTCTGTGAATGAGTGTTGGATCTGGCAAACATATCTTCAACACCCCAAAATTGTAACTACACAAAATTGATGATAAAACTACAAATCACCTCACAAAAGCGTATTCATGGTGATGAGAAAACCGCAAATCACCTTCCACTAATGACTTGCTCGCTCGCACTGGAAGCAGTGACACAGCTGGGAGGAGTCATTGAGATCATCCTTTCCAGCAAAACATGGGGTAAAGAACCGGAGGAAAAGCTCTTGTTGTTAAAGCCTAACATTGATGGGGCTCTTCAGATAATTTCCAGCTCAGACTCATCAACCCACAAACATAGGCAGTTCAAAGAATTTCAATCAGTATTGGAAGATGGCCTTAAACTCGTGCAGGAAGTAGACATTTTACACATCTTTGGTATATACAGAAAGTGGCTATATGGAAGGAAAATCCAAGAGTTTCAGGAGAAAATCAAGGATTTGATTGATATTCAAGGTTCGCCGATTCTGGCCCATGATTTGCAGAAACTAGACGCAGATGTTAGGGATCTTCACAGACGATTTGAAGCAGCTACAATATCTGAACAGTCCATTAGCTACACCTCCCATGAAATCTCGGATATGCCAAACATTGTAGTTGGGATGGATAATCGTATCAATGCTGTCAAACAAATTCTATTACAGAATGATGTTGATCGGCTTGGAATAACAGGGATGGGTGGGGGCATTGAACAACCACCACTCCAAACTATTGATGAAAGAAATGGGTGGAAAAAGTGAATGCCAGAGGTAGGTTGTATCTTTACCTCCCACAGGTGCTCGTGAATGGAAGCCAGGTGCTCGTGTGGATGCCACGTGAACTGCATGCATGCTGGGAGGGAGTCATGCAAGAGGAGAGCTCGTGGATGGATTCCAGGTGCTCGTGTGAATTTTGTTATTACATGATCAAAGTACGTCTCAAATGTGAGGAATCTCGAGGAACACTTTCCATCGTCAAGTGATGCCTTCCCTTTTTCATCTCGATTTGCTATGAATTGTTCTCTTCCAAAGAAGTGGGTCCGATTCAAGTTGCATAAACAACATTTCCAAGATATTTCATTTGATTCTACCGAACCTTTTAAGATAAAAAATTGCTTGTGTGTGGCCAACAATAATATGAACCACATCTCATATGTAAATGGTCAGAAAATTGTTTTTATGGACCAGCAAAATTGCATCCTGAAACAAAACAAGAATGGTGCATTTATACATTTGGACCCACGAGCAGGTATTTGGGACTCTGCATCCTTTTTCAACTATCAATATGACCCACAGTCTCTATGCCAATTAGCTCAAACATGTAGAAATCTGAGAGTGAAATGTCGGAGCGATGAAATATGGGAGCCCCTGTTCTATGACCGCTGGGGTAAAATTATTGGGCCGACTGCTTTTACTGCCTCGGAGCAGATCGTGAAAGGGGAGAATGCAAGGATCCTGAGTCGGAGCTACATGCCATCATGCTTGTGGATGCTTCCTCTAACATGTATTTGGTCATTTTCAAGACATAATGATAAATCAGTATTGGAAGAGTTGAATGAACACTTTCTGAGTATGTATTCAGACTTGGAAAGTGGCAAATTATGGTTTCCTGCGCATGTTTACAATCGGGAGGTGAGAATTAATTTTGCCACAAATCTCTAAGTAGAATTATCATATACTATGAAAATGTATGCTGTCCATACATTGCTTTCCATGAATGGCTGAACTTGCGCTTTAGCTCTCTTAGTTAGGTTAATGATACCCTTTTGTGCATGCTTTTATTTCTCGTTGGGTTCATTACATTCATTTGTTTTTTTTTTCAAAAATATGTTTCATTTGCACACTCTTTTCATGATTTTCAGTAGAAACCGACATTTTGTGTGTTGTCTTATTTATAGTAAAGAGCTAGAGACCTTTTGTGTTTACATTTTTATGTTGGGTGACCCTGTTTTATGAAAATGTAGTTGCATTCACAAGTGAATATGCAATAGGTAAAATTTATATTTGAAGATCATTTGTTTGGGTGAAAATTTATATTTGAAGATCATTTGTTTGGGTGAAATGTGTATCAATGTTTTATATTTAAAGAGAAACAATTTGTTTAAGTTTCTTCCCTGATAAGGGGTGAACAGTTACCATAATCAAGGAGAAACAAACTGGTTTTTTCTTTCTCCAAAACTCCCTTTATGATGGGTGAAGTGTTCACCCTAAATATTGGGAACGGTAAACATTTTACTAGTTCTCCCTTGATGATGGATGAAGTTGGATGAAGTGTTTATCCTAAATATTGGGAACTAAAAAAAATTTAGCCAAAATTTAAAATAAATATACATAAAAATTTGTTTATTCTTTTAAAAAAATAGAGTATTAATCAAAATGGTTTCATTTCACACACCTCTTGTTACTCAAACATAGATGTTAGAGTGATAATCACCTGTATTACATTGATCCAAAGGTGTCATATGACTTACTAAGGAGGACTAGTATATTAGAAAATGTAATTGTGATAGCCGCCAACTCCTCCTCCTCCCTAAGTGCCATGATTTTTTTCTTTCTTTTTTGAACTAAAGGACATTTCAGATTTGAAAAAAGGGAAGCTAATAAATTATTTTAACAAAAACTAGAGTCTAACAAAAACTGGTTATGATTATGGATAATCGAAAATCTGCCAAATGTTATGGATTTCTTCTTTTCAATATCACAGACGCCAAGCTAAGGGATTGCCAAATGTTGTGGATTTCTTCTTCCACCACTGGGGGAGTAGCATGCATAAACATCTTTTCTTTTGTTGCTAGGCATGTGATTGATCCCCCACACCCCAATCCAAAAGGTCCTGCCCAGGATTACTTTAAGAGCAAGCTATCTCGAGAAAAGGAAAAGTCTCTCGGCTCTGTTGAATGGGAATGATGGGGAATTTGGTTTTTGTATTTTTTTTTTATTGTGATGTTTTTGAATGGGAGTGAGGGGGAATTTCTCGCACAAATAACCGTAAAGATAATTTGTCGCGATAAATTATTCTCCATATTGGTTTAAATCTACCCATCCATTGAAACCCTTAATTTTAAAATAAATATAAAACAAGTTAGGCAACAAAAAATTTGACATCGAAACTATTTGGAAAATGAATAATTGAAAATTACATATATATATATCTAATTTACGAATATAGATGTTCAATTTACGAATATATACACTCCTTAATATTCTTCTCTTTTCCTGAGATTATGTAATTGTGTTGAAAAGATAAAAGAAAAAACAAAGAGCATACTTTAACGTTTAATTTAGCTACAATCTAATCCCATAGTGGTGTATGTTCTTTGAATTTTCTGCAACTAAATCTAATTTAAGCCTCAACATAAATATGTGTGAAATAATTTACCTATCATTCATTGAAATTTTTTGAAATGTGTTTATGGATTGATGAATCTGTAATGAGTAATTGAATGACCTATATTAGTAATAAGAAAACTATATTATAATTATTATATATTTAATGAGCCCAATAAACAAATACCATTTGTTAGGATGGTAAAATATGTGATTATAGAATAGATTCCACACCACGGGCCTAAGCCTAACTATTATATTCCATCTCTATAATTAACTAGCAATTGTACCTAGAGGTGCAATAAAAGAATGCCGTGTTGCAAATTAAGCAAGGAGATGTAGACATATACAACAAGGAAGACAATTTGAAGTTTAGATACAATATTTTAAAGACATTATATTCCTCACATAATTGACCATTACATTATCCGCATTTCAAAAGTAATCATGAAAATTATTCTTTTCTCATCCAAATGACAATGGATTGTTAATTTTTGTAGTTCTTATGTTACAATCAAACAACATTCCTTAAATCTATGGATCTATCTACTAAATAAATAAAAATATTTCAAATTTATAAAAAGAAAAATAAATAATTTATTTATACATTTCTACATACCTACTTTACATACGATGCAAGAAAGGAGATGTATAAAAATATATTATGACATCATATATTTGGACTGTACACATCCCATCGCATCCCATCCCATCTCATTCGAACGGAGGAAAAACATATATACACGAGTCACCGATTAGAAATTGTAGTTTGTTTCGCTCAGCGTGAAGTAGTTTTCGATCGTGAGCCGCTTAAAACCCATATTTCAATTTCAAGTTGTACTTTTTTCCGGTGGTTATCATTGGCATTCACATTTAGGCTCATCTACCTGCCAGGCTTGAGGCTTGCAACGAAGAAAGCCACAATTTCTTTTTCTGGAGGAGCATTGAAGCCACATTTCTAACACGAAGTTTCATAAGAATTTATCATAAGGTCTTTCTCCTTCTGTTCGGCTCTTTCAAATGCGGTCAAACCATATAAAAACCGTTAACTCTAACCCTATTCCCAGTTATTTTGAGCAATTTTTTTTATTCCTATGTTATTTGTTCTGCTCTGCTTCTGTCTGTACTAATTACAAACGTCCGTCTCTGTTTTACTAGAGTTGTTTTTCCTTAAGTCGCCGAATTCTCCCGTGACAGCTCCAGCATAGGAGTGTATGGAATTCCATCATACCCCTTTCCGATGCGCTTATTTATTTACATGTGTTTTGTAGAAAAAAGATTTGCACGCCTAATAAAATGCTTTTGTTTGTTTGTTTGTTGCTGTCGTTTATGCTATAAATGAATTGCAGTAATTCTGTTGTCTGTGGGATTGGCTGTGCAGTTAACCGCTGAAACGAACTTCTGAGGTGTCTCTTAGCTAGAGGAACTCGGCACTATGTATGGAGGTGGTGTGTACATTCGCTTTTTTATCTGTATTCAATACTTTTCCTGCTTGTTGTAGTGCAATTTTTTAGTATTTGTTGCTTGATCACTGTGAAATTTTCAAAGAAGATTTGTCCATATTCTTGCATGTCAAACACACCTCAGAGACTTGCCCATGTCTGTTAAAATCCTATTCTGGAGGTCGTATGCCATTATTTTTTAAATGCGTATAATATGTGGATTTTGTTAGTAAATATCTCTCGAACATGAATCTTGGGACTAAGCCAATGTTCTAATGGAGTTTTATGTGGACCATACTTAAATGTGAAAATGCACTAATAGGGATTTATGGACACGCGATCACCTCTCAAACAGAAAATTGTTCAAATTATCTCCTGCCTCCTAGCGTGCACCTGCACTTGGGAATCCTGTTAAGCCATTCTAATTTCTCATGACAGAGCTTGGCGTTTTTATTTGGAGGGTACTGACATGGGAGAACATCCTCGTTAGTGTGTCTAATATTAAAAAAACTGATATATAACCAAAAATGTTGAGCTACAATCTATATATGGAAGGAAGGAAGGAAATATTTTAACGTCTGCGAGGCTAAGAATAGCCTATGGGACAGACCTACTTGCACGCTGTTTTCTGCAATTCAATCCTTTGTCTGTTCGACTTGATGATGAGCACCCCCAATTTTTCCACAGTCCCCTCGTTAAATAAATTATCCCAAGATTTATCCACCAAGACATTTGCGTACCTGTCCCTATTGTCCTTAAAGGCTTCACACTCTAAAATGAAGTGTTTTTCTGTCTCCACCTTACCAGCGGTGCAAAAAATACACACTCTTTCTGCCCAAGCTTCTTTTGGCCTTTTTCAGCGCCCAGTCTCACAATGGAGTTGATGGGAATTAGTTTTTAATTGAGCAATGAGAATTTTGGCTTTCCAAGGTATATTGGCCCCTATGTACGCCTTTTGATGCTGATTGTAGGTAGGGTTAAACTCTTCAATATAATACTTTCTCTTTCTCCCTAGCTCTTTATCCCAAGTTCGCTTGTGGAACTTATTGATAACAAAAGCCTTTATTTCTTTACTAATCGTAGGACACGTGCTCAAGCACATATCCCACTTGCTAAGCCATTTAATATTTTGCCACATCCAAGTCTTCTTTCTTTTGCACAATATGTCATTGAAGACAACCTTAGGCCATCTACCTTCTTCCATTTGCTCAACTCTTTTTAGATATCTTATGAGTCTCACCATAGCGATTGCTTCAATAGAAGCCACCCCCATTTCACTTAGCATGATTTCGTATGGCACTGAACTCTTAATTTTGAACTTGCTTGTGATCATGTGTTTTTGAATCTTTTCTATTTGCTTTCACTGCTGGCCCAAACTTCACAATCGTAGAGAACAACCGGGATCTCTAAGAGCCCAAAAAGGGTTTGCATAGTTTTCCAGTCCCATAACTCTGCCTCTCTGCACCTATTTTGGAAAGCATAAAACGCCTTCCAACCTCTCAGAGTTATTTTTTTCCTGCAGCCTTCCCAACTCAAACTTTTGTTGAAGTCAATTCTGAGGTACTTGTAATCTTCCACTACTTCAAGGGTATTGTCTTCAAAGTAGAACTTATGTTGTTTATGTTTTCTTTTGCTAGAGAAAACTACCACTTTCGTCTTGCTAGTATTTACTTGCTTCCCAACTGTTCTACAAAAGTGCTCAAGGGAAATCAAGTGCTCTTGCAAGCCAAGAGCGGACTTAGCAATCAAAATAAGGTCATCTGCATACAAAAGAAGCCTTATCACATACTCGCCCATGAGGACGCCATCCTCGCCCTCTAGGTTTAACCACTTTCAAGTTTGTCAATATATAAGCCAAAAAGGTAGGAGATAATGGGCATCCTTGCTTGACCCCAATATCGCTTTTGAAACTTTTGGAGATACCATTTGATGTTCTGATTTTGACTTTGACCTCCTCATATAGCCTGTGAACAGCTGCTCTAAGATGTATAGGAATCCCAAGTTCCTCCATTCTGTGCCATAGTTTATCCCTGGGAACCGTGTCAAAAGTTTTTTTGAAATCGACAAAGCAACAAAAGGCTTCCCCTTTTTTTCCCACACTTTTTCAATGATGTGCCTTGAAGTAATACCATTGTCCACAGTGGAATGTTTAGGTCTAAAACCTGCTTGTCCTTTAGCACGCTTGTCTTTTTCTTCCGTCCACTTGCTAATTCTATTTTCTAGCATGCTTCCAAATAACTTTGCAAACAAGGGGTTTATCATTATGGTCCTATAATTGGAGGGATCATTGACATCCCCGCTCTTGAAAAGAGGAATTGCTAGGCTAGTTGTCCAATCTGTAGGGGATCCCTGTTGAATGATATTGTTGAAGATTCCTGTAATGTGAGGTGCAAGAGTTTTTGAACCCCACTTTAGATATCCAACTTGAAGTTCTACTAAATCTTTGGTTTTTCCAACACCCAACTTCTTAATACCCACCTCAATCTCTTGCACGGTGAAAAGCTTAGTAATGGTGGCGGTGTTGACTAAGGGGGGAGGGGGTTCAACCTTAGGATTCCGCTCATAGAGTTGCTTTGCATACTCAAGCCACTGGTCCGCTGTAATATTGTTTTCAGTTTGCTTCTTGCTCGCTTGAAGTTCCTTCCAAAATAGTTTGGGGTTGTTTTTCCCAAGGAAGATTAGCTCTTCCCTCCTTGAGACCATGAAATCAATTTTTTTCTTCCTTATAATCTGCTTGTAGCTTTTTAAGTCTCTTTCTTTCTAGTTTGACTCTCTCCACCTTCTCCTTGCTTTTTTGCACTCCTCATCGAACCAAGCATTAACAAGAAAGCAATTTGTTTCATGTTTCCTATTCTTTGCTCTTTTGCATTTTGTGAGTGCCCTTTTGAATTAAATTAGTTAGCTGCTGATTATTAAGGCCTTGGGACAGAATTTCCTCCCTCTTACAAAGTCTCTTTAATGCCTTCCTAAAGACATTACAGTTCTCTTGAGTCAAAAGAATTCTGCCCTTTGCATATCTGTATAGATATGCTTTTCCCTCCAATTGACTTTGTAAAAATACTAAAGGATTATGGTTATGTTGTTGTTTAGCCTTATGGGTCCCGTAGGCCTATAGAGTTTGCATCTGACAAGTTTAACACTTTTTGATTGCAAAGCGCAAAAATCAACGCGAGGATACACAAACAAACCTTAAGCGTTGTTACTGGACTCTTCCGAGTCCTAGTTGACTTTCAAGTTTGATTCTACTCTTCGAGGAAACTTAGTCTAGTCAGCTCCTTCGAGTCCAACACAACCCTGAGTCATACTTAAGATTTTGACTCATGAGTGAGATTTAGTTATTTTTTGTCTAAAGGAAGAGGACACAAAGAAGGCACTCATTTTGCTTCTTTTTCTGATCCAACCTCATACGAGACAACCAACAATCTCGTCAGTCGTCCAAAATCCATGTCATTTTGTAGTATGTAGTATCATCTATATAAATTGAAACAAGTTATTATTGAAAAATTACATTATATGGACATTGTGAACTTTCTTATCAATGGAAAATATCGTTTTGCAATATTATGTATTTTTAATTTTTTTGCTTTTAGTTGAGATTTTCTCAAATTCAAGTCAACTTACTCTGCCTTGCTGAATCATTCTCTAAAATTAGCAATGAAGACAACAAATTAAGTGGTTAGAAGGCAACATAAACTGGAAACTACATGCCGTTAGAGGGAATGAATACCCTTCAAGAGGGGATGTTTTCCATTAAAGATAAACATGCCAAATTTAATTTGGCAAAATGAAAATTTGAAAAGTGAGGCAACGGATTATTATCAGTTCTTACACAATCAAGGGGATGAACATAAATCTTGGGTCGAGGTGGTTAAGGGGAAGAAGGCACCCTTGTTTTTAGATGTTGTGGTACAAGCCGAGTTTGGATAGGAAAGGCTCCAATGCACCGAGGATTTGAACCTTTCAGTTCGTTGCCTCTCCTCTTCTTCTTCATACCCTTCTTAGATAAGTCTCTATCATCCATGACTCCTTGGACTTGATAGAGCTTGGCATATAACTATTTCCACCCTCACCATTCCTTTAGGGCCATGATTTAGGACCTTAGGATTGTGATTAGGGACTCTTCTCCCTTAGGTTGGTCACGTCCTTGGTTGGCTGATGGTCTTGTTGAGTCAAAGGGGGAATGACATTTGTTGCCAATGGTCCTCCCTAGGTTACTTCCAAGACATGCCTTCCATGTAGGATTTGACCTTTCTCATTTGACATGCACGAGAGTCATGAGACTCCTCCCATCACATGTTATTATTGGGTCTCAACATTTAGACATGAGATACATAGATTTGGCGGTGTCCAGGGATCTAGCAGAGTTGCATGCCTCATTTTGTCTAGGGTGTTAGTTTCGGATTCGACGTGCACTCTAGGTGCATGTGGATTGGATTTCATAGGGGCCTAGCCCTCCCTTTTTAGGATCTCTTCATAGTTGTTTGTTATTACCTCTGCCATTTCTTCGAGTTTTATGGTCCACTCAGATGGGGTTTCCTACCTTGATCTCTATTTGAAGATCTCCAAGTATTCCTCATCGAGTGAGATTGTCATTTTGGGCAATTTAAGTATCTTCACTAGATCCTCACAAGTTCCAATCCCTTATTGGTTCATTTTAATTTATTTGACCTACAAAGAGATTTAATTAAGACATCCAACCTCGTTACGACTTATGGGAGACATCTTCCCCAACTTAAGGAATTTTATGGGCTTTTTATCCTTAATGGGCTCTCTTGTTACTTGGATTGTAACATCTACACTTGCTTTTCCTCACACTGATAGTGTGATTGTCATCCTAGGCCCTCATCCACCACACTCATCAAAACCTCTTTGCCTCTTTTGACTTTTGAACATGCCAACTTTGATTTCACACTCTCAAAACAACACGTTGACACCAAGTACATTGATGACTATGCCTCTTTCCTTTCACATCTTCTTCCACACCTCTCTCATTTCTCATACCTGAAAATAGTCATTGCAAAATATGATCTATCTAGGTTCTTGTGAGATAAATCCTTAAACTCCTTTTCCCACACCATCCATCACAACATATTTCGTTCTCTATGCAATTGTCCCATGAGTTGTTGGTATGATGAGGAGTCCAAGGGTGTGCTCATACATCTCTGTTTTGTCCTCACCCATGATCCATTGTCCATGAAATCCGCACAAAGAGACGACCGTTGTCTTCTATGATGCAAGAAATGAGTCTTTCTTGCCACCATGAGATGTGACCTGCTTTGTGCCCTTCAACACTTCCTCAAAATTCTTTTGGTGTACTCTCCTTTGTAGGAATCCACTCTTCTACTTGACATTGATTACCAAGTACACGGATCAGAGATGTGTAGCACTCTACATCCAAGAGTCTCTCAGGATTCGAGCACATATTCTTCAGCTCCCCACCAGTTCGAGACCACACAGAGGATCACAATGTTCTTCAATGTGCTCCCCTCAACAAGGGGCGCCAAGAGATCTATCGGCTTAGATCTTGATCCAGCTTCCAGATCTGTGAGGACCCGTGGATCTCGACCCACGAGACCTCAGGAGTAGGTTCGCTCCACGCCTCTCTCGGAGAGAAGAACTAGATCCTCCATACCCCACCAGCAGCATCGCAGCGGCCGCTCCGTACCCACCAGCCCCTCTTTGGGCCAACAAATGTTATTGAACTTTCCTCAGTTTTCTTCTTTCAGCCTCAGATGTTAGGAGTAGCATACCTCTTTCTCCACCAGAGCTTCTTTGCCCCAGTGCAGAGTTCGACAGTTGAGGCTGGGTTTGGGGTTCTCTCATACCTCAACCCAGTTCGTCTTGCTCATCTTTGAAGTTTGCTGCATTGTTTTGCTTTTGCTTTTGCTTTTAAATAGGGGACCGATTGGTCCTCCCGCGTAGCACAGACATGATTGTAACCGACAGTCCCATTGACCTACTTTGTGGTCATTAGTTGGACATTAATAAAATTATCTTATCTTATCTTGGTTCTATCATACCATTGTCCTTTATAACTTATCAACCAAGACTCCATACATATTCACTCTTCCCCACATCTTGTTGTCTCTTTTTGTTGGGAGGCATTGGGAGAGCCATCCAAATTTTGAGCACCATTAAAGCAAGTGAGGATGAAAGTCCAAGGCTAAATTTCTCAAGCATACACACTTTTACCAAGCTTTATGCTATGGTCTTGAATATGTGGCTTTTAGAACTCCTTGGGGAGGAATAAGTTGCATGCCAAGGAGCAATCATAATTCGTGGGAGACTTTTTACACATTGTGCTATTGTTGAGGAGGCAAACAACATTCATCCAAAATCTTGTTTCTTTGTGAATTTTTTGAAGGGTTTTGATTATGTTTCAAGGGATTCCTTGTTTTAGAGGCTTCGTAACATTGGCATCTTTAAGTTTCTCATCACAACTGTCATGAGGTTATATGACTATGTTATTGGTTGATTTTCACACTTCAGGGTCTTTTTGACTTCATTAAGAGCATTGAAAGGGTTAACTAGGGGTGTCCCCTCTTGTTGACCTTGTTTGGGATATCCATTGATGAGCTAGAGTCACGCAGATGATGGTTGTCTTTTACATCATGTTTTGATTCCTCTTCTAATGCTTACAAATGATGTAGTCCTATTGGCCTCCTCTCTTGATGTCCCACAAATGCAACTTGATTCCCTCCCCAATTTTGTGATCTCATGCAAGTGGTGTTGGACCTTAGCAAGATGAATGTTAGGATTTTCAATGTGATCTAATCACTATGTCAAAATTTCACTTCTACAAAAAGAGGGAGATATGGATCACCACAACTCATACTCTTTTTTGGGGCCCAATTTGCTCCTATATTTGGTCTAGAACTTGTTTCCTAACCTTGACGTAGCAAGGGGAATGGATCTTGTTTTGTCCTTGAGTGCTAGTGCTTCCATATGCATTTTTAGGACATTTATTCAAGATGCATCTCTTTGACAAAATCATGACATTGATTGTCCTATGTGGTGTGGGATCTAGGGTCTTAATTTGCTACATGCTCATTGGGATCATATAGAGTGAGCATAGTCCTCCATGCCACAACATATGATCCGTTGCAAGCAAATGGTCCTATAGACCATTATGGAAGCCTACTTTGTCGCCCATCCCATGTGCCTTGAGACTTGAGAGTATCTTCAAACTTTATTTTCTTTCTCCATAGGATATGCACCATAGCAAATTCCACTATAGGGCATGAGAGATACCCCTAATTGGCCCTTTGTTCCTCAATAGCGATCACCTCTACTAGCCCCTCAACATTGAGACATGACTCTCTAGCCCTCGCACCACCTTCATTTTTGATTGAGATTACGAGGACTCCTACACCAGTCGTCTTAAAGAGTTACTCCCCCCGCCCCAATTTCCCACTTCAGGTCATTAGACACAACCACAACCAAATATGAGACTCTCTCCATGGTCCTTGAGGAAGTGGCCCTTGACTCTTACCCCCACTCTACTCGTCAGCACACCCATAAGCCCCCTCCAGGTTCTTGCCCCGTGAACTGTTGTTTTGATAATGAATGCAAATCCCTCCATAAACAACTTCATTTCACCCTTATACATGAAGTTTGAACCCCCATCCTCCCCCTAGCCTTCGCAAATTCTATCGTAGACTCCTTTGTCATAAAAAGGGAACATTTCTCTCTTGGAGGAGACCTGAGCTTTGTGAAGCCTTTCGCCACTCCCCAAATGCTTTATGGTGGGCGCTCTTTCCTAGACATCATGCAATCTTGCCTGATCTTGATCTCCATACCATGTTTTCCCGCACAACCTCCCTTTATGACATCCCAAGATAACCCCAAACCTGCATCCCCTCTTCTCCCTCCTGAGGCCA
This sequence comes from Pseudotsuga menziesii, assembly GCA_001517045.1. NCBI lineage: Eukaryota > Viridiplantae > Streptophyta > Pinopsida > Pinales > Pinaceae > Pseudotsuga > Pseudotsuga menziesii. The sequence continues at coordinate 539,287 of LPNX010079179.1, read as the reverse complement.
CCTTTTCTTCGAGAGGGACATTAGGAGAGTAGTCAGAGCGATGAGTACCAAGAAATCAACAGATGAGGAAGGTCTTTAGGCTAAATTCTTGAAAAATGGCATCGAGTCTCTCCAATCCTATATTGCTGATTTATTTAACCATCTAGTTTGTTTTGGCTTCCCCCCTGCTTGGGCAAGATACATTATTCATCCAATCCACAAATTGGGGAGTAACGTTGATCCAAATAGTCACCAGACTATCATGGTGGGCTATACATTCCCCAAGCTTTATGCCACAATCTTACATCAGTGACCTTATGAGGAGCTAGAGCATTGACACCTTAGGACTAGGGGACAAGCCAGTCTTCGCTCGCTCTACTAGACGATTGATCACCTCTTGATCCGGGATGTTCTTCAAGCCACCATTCACTCATTAGTTCTTAATGACTTATGGTTAATGAAGAACTCTCAATTTCCAAGATCTTTGTTGACATTGCATTAAACTTGCAATGTTATGTGGTGCTCTTTAATTAAATTCTTTAAGCTCATCAACTATTTACATAAGTCATTCATGCATGAAGAAAAAAAATCATAAGAGACATAAACACAACATTACCGAAACTCAAGAACGTTGATAACAGAGTTCACCAAGAGCTCTTTGGCTACATCTTTGGGTCCGACAATTCGTTGAACTGATTCTTTAGATCTCCCAGTCGAGGCTAAATCCCTCCTCTACAAAGAGCAAGGATCTCTCACATCAAGTGATAGACTTATCCAACATGGGTCTACAAAGCACAAGCAAGACCTCCTTATCTCAACATGGGGCTACAAACCACAAGCAAGACAAGGAAGGTCTCCATGGAGCTATCCTCGCATCAATGACTCCCAATGAGCTTACATAACTTCAATGACTCTCTTAGGCTCTTAGGCTCTCCACAAGCTCTCCAATGGCTCACTTCCACCAAATGAATGATCTTCTTACAAAAACATGGCCTCAAAATTCTTTTGAAATTGGTTGAACCAAACTTGGCCAATTGTGTGCAGCCATGTGGCGGCCTCGGATTGGTCCACCTCAATGCCACGTCATCGAAAAAGATGCCACATGTCACACAACAACTCCAAGTCACTGCTGAGTCAATTGCGAAGTCGACAATGTCTACCATGTGTCATTACTAGAGAGTGCCACCTCAACACTGTATGGATTGTACGACCTGCCATGTCAACAACTTGTCAAATTTTTGCTTGTTTGATGCGCCGTTGTGTCGTTGGAATCGACCTTATGAGCTCTATCCTATGGTCCTATTATTTTTAGCAATTGAACAATTTGATTTATGAGCATTCTTGGATCCTCTTGGATCACATCTTCACACTCTGAGACACTATTGAGAGGCCTTTCATCACTCTTCGAAAGTTTACAGTTGCTTTGTATACTTTCGAAAAGTGTTTGACACAGTGCCGAGGGATGCATTATTCCAGAGACTTAGCGACATTGGCATATCTGAGACTCTCCTGGTAGCCATCATGAGATTGTACGAGTCAGTTGTGGGATGCCTTAGGATGGCGCATGGCCTTTTTGACTTCATTCAAAGTACCATCAAGGTAAAACAAGGGTGCCCCTTCTTGTCGACCCTCTTTGGGATCTACATCGATGAGCTAGAGTCTTTCCTCCATGAGCACATCTAAGTGGGCGATGGTTGCCTTCTACATTAGGTGTTGATCTCCCTTCTCCTTCTTGCAAATGACTTGGTGTTGTTGGCCTTTAGTTTTGAGGGCTATAGAGGTAGCTTGACGCCTTGGCCAACTTTTGTGACCTTCGACAGTTGACATTCAACCTTAAGTAAAACCAAGGTTATGGTCTTCAATGCATGGAAAGGTTCTCTTATAGACCTACATTAGTACTTTCAGAGGGAAGAGATTGAGATCACTACATCATACATTTACCTGGGAGTATAATTCACGGGACCTTGTTTTGGCATGTGGTAGGCCCTCAGCCTTGACACAACAAAGGTTATGGTTCCCTAGCACTCATTGAGAGATAGTGCTTCTAGAACCAGTTTTAGGACATCTCGTCCAAACTCTATCTTATGGAGGCGATTATTAGACCCATGGTTGTCTATGCCTTCGAGATTTGGGGATTGAGCTTTGTACAGATAGACTGGGCCCAGGCAGAGAGAGTTTAGACTCTACTTCTTAGGCGCATCATTCGAAGCAAGCATATTGTTCTGCAACCCATTATTTAGGCAGAGTTCGATGTCCATCCCTTCCGCCTTGAGGTCATCTTTTGTTCAGTCTCTTTCCTTCACAAAGTCAGATCTTTCGACGACTTTGCCTTCGGCAGAGAGAGGTACCCCTACCTTGCACTTTGCTCCTCAAAGGATCTCGCCTCAGACCACCCCACAGGTTGTGCACGTGGTTGGTTCTGAGAGGCATCTCGATTTCCTCTAGTTAGTGACCACCTCTCCAAAGCACCTTCCCCCATTCAGATTTCCCTAGATGTGTTGAGCCATCTCTTGTTGCCTAGACATGTATTGAATTAGTCCATCAGAGAGGATATTTGCAGATTATACATTCAAGTTACTTGGACTTCACCTTCGACGAGTTTGGGCCCAAAGATGTCCTTCTATCTTGAGCACTTCTTAGAGTTGTAGGATGGCATTATCGTCAGCCCCCCATACACGCGCAAACATTAGACCCATGGATGCGATTATTAGACCCACGGTTCTCTATGCCTCTGAGATTTGGGGATCGAGCTTGGTATAGACAAATTGGGCCCAAATAGAGAGAGTTCAAACCCTACTTCTTAGGCGTATCATTCATTGCAAGTGTACTGTTCTGCAACCCACTATTCAAGTAGAGTTTGGCATCTGTCTCTTCTGCCTTGAGGTCATCTTCCATTTCGTCTCTTTCCTTCACAGAGTCGGATCTTTCGGCGACTCCACCTTTGGGAGAGAGAGGTACCCCTACCTTGCACTTTGCTCCTCAAAGTCTGTCGACTTAGACCACCCCACAAGTTGTGCATGTGGTTGGTTCTTAGAGACATCTCGACTTCTCCAGTCGTTGACCATGTCTCTAGAGCGCCTTCCCTTGTTTAGATTCTCCTTAGATGCATTGAGCCATCTCTTGTCGCCTAGATAGTTATTGAATCAATCCATCAGAGAGGATATCTGTAGATTGTTCATTAAGGTTACTCGGACTTCACCTTCGACAAGCTTGAGGCCAAAGATGTCCTACCTTGAGCACTTCTTAGAGCTCTAGGATCTATTATCATCTGCTCCCCATACATGCGCAAACATTGGATGCACTCACTCAGGATTTCCTTGGGACAGTTTTGGGCAGTCTCCCATCGATTTCAAGTGGAGACTAACCATCATCTATCACAATCTGATAGGATATGCCAGGTGTGCCACCTATAGGATCTGGAGACAGAGATGCTCCTTATTTTTAGGTGCCCTTTGTATTATGAGATCAAAGGACGATATTATTGCCTCTATAGGGAGTCAGGGGGATCGCTCTACCTTTTTTAGACATTAGGGCTAGAGATACCTTGCCCTCTTCATCAAGGAAATTTCCAGCCACAGGTCCCAACTCTTACACACCCTGCTCCCCTTGGGAGGATCGAGACAATCAACTCCTACTTTAGTGTTGATCCATCAGATTGGAGCAACAAGCGGCTAGCAGTTCTAGAGTGCCTTTGATAATAGACTGGTGAGACCTTGGAGGTCCCCCCATAACCTACCCCTCTGGGATATCGATTGATTTTATCGAGATCGGTTTGGAGTTGCCGAACTCTGAACTATACACCAATCCACTCATTCTTAGAGCGACAGAGGGATCGGGCCTAAATAGGCCTAGATTAGGGCGCTCCTCTCTCGCCATATTCCCTCCTAGCCCTAGCAGGCTCGTCAACGGTCTATCCAGAGTTTCTTTCCGTCAACCTTAGATGTTAGGAGTATCCTTTGCTCCTACATCCCCCAGGGTCATACAGTCGAACATTTTGATGGCTATGGAGAGCCTCGACAACAACGGGGAGCAGGCACCTTGTTATCCCCCCCTCACCCTCGACCATCAAGCTAAGGAGATCTTGACATCACTAGATCCATCTTCATCTCTCCCTTGCGTTCTTAACAGGTTTTTGAGTTGTTTGAGTTGTCAAGCCTTGAACAAACTCACTTTGTGTCTTGCATCCTGTACCTTTGATACGGTTTTATACAAGTTTATGAGGCTATACTATTGCTTGTATCTTTCTTTACTTTATTTTATATTATCTTAGTTTCAACACTTTCTAGGAGTTGTGTTTGCTCTCCCACATTGTAATCATATTGGATGTATCATCTAGTCCCATTGACCTGCTTTTGTGGTCATTCGTTAGACATTAATAATATTATTTTATCTTTTCTTATCTAGAACTTCCTTGCTTCTTCAATCCATTGGTATATCTCTCTCGTGCCTCCCCCCTTTCAACTATTCTTTGGAATCTCTTGGCAACCTTCTTTGACTCAAATAAAAGATCAACAAGGTTGTCATAGAAGATATCTATTAACAATATATATATCTATTAACAAGAGCTTGACTCAGGAAGCACCAATGACCTATATATATATATATATAGGTCACTTGGTGCTTCCTGAGTCGAGCTCTTGGTGCCAAAATGGTCTTCTATTTAGAGCACTTTTGTAGCTGAGGGATGGACTTATATATATCTATATATATAGGTCACTTGGTGCTTCCCGAGTCAAGCTCTTGTTGCCAAAATGGTCTTCTATTTAGAGCACTTTTGTAGTTGAGGGATGGACTTGTAGTCCACCCTGAGTACACTTTGTGCCATTAGCAACATGGCCTCAGGTTCTTGCTTGACTAGTTTGACATTTGTTCTCATCAGTTTTGGGTAGAGTTCGAGCATTGTATGAGGAGAGGATATGCCAATTATGTTGTCATCTGTAGGATGTGGAGTTTAAAGAGAATCTCATCTTTGGGTTCACCATTTACTACATGGGAGATATCATTCTCTATCCTCTGACTTTGGAGGATCCTGATTCCCTCTCCACCTTTTATCCAAAGCCAAGGTGCCTAGCTCTCTCTTCTTGCATGAGGCCACTCATAGAGAGTAGGCCTTGTGGGGTTTTTCTAGATCCCTCCCCATCATGTCGATTACCTCCTTCCAATCTACTTCGATACTTGGAGCTGCTAAGCACCATGCCAAATCTTTGGAATTGAGCACAACTTGTACCAAATCAGTGAGGTCATGGAGAACTTTGCGTTTGAGGTTTGGATGACCCATCTCTATGAGGACACGAAGGAGTAACCATTCTTAGTGTTGTCCAGCTTGACAATCCAATATAGACAGGCAGATTCATATTACTAGGTTTTTTCCATCGACCTCAAATATTAGGAGAGTTTCTGCTACCATGCCCTCTCAGTGTTGGACACTTCCTTGGCGACGTCATTAGGTATTGTATCATTGGTGCCTTCTTAGTGATTGATGCGGCAACTCATACTTCTTCCCCACCATATACTTTCTTCTCTTCCCAATGATACACAATGGCTGTTTCCATGTTGTATTACTCAGTCATTTATATCTTTTATTTTTTAGCTTTTCAGAGTAGCCTTTTGCACTCCTACAGTTTATTATCATTGATTGTACTTCTGAGTCCCATTGACCTATTCTTTTTGGGTCCTTTGTTGACATCAGTAAGACTCTCTTATCTTATCTAAGTTGCATTTGGTATCTTTGCAAATAGTAGATAAGATAAAATAATTTTGTTAATGTCCAGAAAATGATCATTAAAGTAGGTCAATGGGACTGCTGGATACAATGATATCGATACAAAATGGGACCACTAAAGTGGCTCATATATAAAAAGAATGCAGAAAGTAAAGTATGAATCTATTCTAAATCCTAGAAAGCCAACTCGGAGAATGGAGACTATCTGGGAGAGATGTACAAAATGGATGGAACCAAGATCTGGACTACAAATGGTATGAGGATGTCATGGTCTGCTGGAACGATCTCTGCTAGCATCTGAGGCCGAATGAAGAAAACTCAAGATAGAGTGCTGTCTGGAGAAAGAACTGGAAGAAGAGCTAGACTGTGTATTGTGCTGCTGCCTGGAAGAAGTGCCTTGTAGCTGGGGCCTAGATGATCTCATCTGACTGCTGGTATGGGAACTGGACCGGCAATGCCGCTGGAGTCTCTCTGAAATAGAAATGGTCCTTAGAGTTTGCACTGATTTGGCGTTGGAAACAAGGCTGCTATCAGTCTGTCTCTTGGTGCCCCTAGTAGATGGGAGCATCGTAAAAAAAAAGTGATCCTCTGAGTAGACGCTGGTTTTGGATATGGCCGAAGGAGGGATTGGAGTTGAAAGGTCTCCTGCATGTATAAGGCCAGGTATCTCTGGTTAGGTTACTTGAAAAAACTGGAGAGTGTTTGAATCTCTCTGAATAAATAATGGAACTATTCTTGGATCTCATAGAAGATGGGGCAGCTGAAAATGAAGTGCTACTTAGTCTCAACCTCCTGAAGATGGCACAGCTGGCAGATCCTGTCTGATAGGTCAATCCGATGATCCACCTCCACTTAAAGTGTTCTGAAGGGACTAAAAATAAATCTAAGGATTTACACAATTAACTATTATATTTAGAACGGACTGCATGGCACAAAGGGCCTGAAGGGGTCAGAAAGCAATCCAAAGATCAATATACATCAAATAATCTTTCAAATTATTTCACACAGTTATGTTCTAGTTATGATATGTGTACAATGAAGGGATACTGGTTGTGTATGTTGCTTCAATGAGTCATGACATATGAATATTTATAAGGTCCACAAGGTATTTGTGGGCCTTCATTATGTAGTCTTAGATAGGGGTGTAATCTTATGATACACTTATTTAAATTTTATACATATAAATTTGTCCTGTCCTACTAGCTTTATTAGTTTAGCACTTTACCTCCATGTCATGCGATTTTGTATTAGTAACTCCATGCCCCTGGGAATATATTAGACAAGCTGTTCCATTTCTTGATTAAAAAGTTATATCTGTTTGTCTTTAATTTCAAGTATTGATGCTTTCTTCTGTTTTTTCTTTCTTTCTAATATTGATTTCATTTGGATTTACAGATGAAGTTGCAGCTATAGTTCTTGATCTGGGGTCTCATACATGTAAAGCTGGTTATGCAGGCGAAGATGCCCCAAAGGCAGTTTTTCCTTCTGTAAGTAGCTTATCAGACCAACTTGTGTGCATTCAATATTGTTAAGCACAGGAGCTTCGACCGTTTTACTAATTTGTAAAGACTGTACCCGAAGCATTCCTTCCTCATGCTTTTAGTTGACTAATAAAACAGAATGGTTTTCTGGTGTCATTGGCTTTTGGCTAACATATAAGTACAGTCAAAGTAATCTTAGACTTGAATACCTCTTTATGTGCAAACATTTCAAGCTTGAATAGTCTACTGGTCTCTAGTATGTATGGCTGGCTAGGATGCATGAGATTCCCCCAATTGAACACTACCCATGGAGGAATTTTGGGGCTGGATGTAGGTTGTGTTGGCAACTTGAGCCTGTAGCTGCCAGTCTGTCTTAGCATTTGCTGTTGTTGTAAATTCATTTTTGTAAGTGATGTTGATCTCTCTTTGGAAATGAAAGGAAGTAAAATATTATGTGTGTGCAAGGTTGTGGGATCTTTTGAACAAACAGGTGTGGCCGATGCAGTCAAAGCTGAAGGAGATTTAGAATCTTCTTCAGATGTCAAATTGAGTGTCAATCTAGAGTCTGAGAAGTCCAAATCCAAGCGGAAATTGTATGTTGGTTCTCAAGCTCTTGGCTACCGACGTGATTTTATGGAGGTTTGCACTCAGTACCTTTTGACATGGTTAACCCATAGTTTTTCTTCTATGCTTATGATATAAGTATGAAGCCTGAGATGGAACCTACTTTGGATCTGCAAATTATATAAAAGGACGCTTTACATAGATCTCAGAAGTATTTTTCAACAGGTGATTCCAGCTTTGAAGGATGGTATTGTTGCTAATTGGGATGTCGTGGATAGCATATGGGACCATGCTTTGAGGTAACTATTACCTGCCTTGCATTTGGAAGCAGGAATTATATGTATTATTTGCTAAACCACATAGTGAATTGAAGTTTGATCTCTAAAATTTGGGCTCTTTTATTAGAAAGCTTATCTAGGCAACCTTTTATGAGAAATATCTATCTGCTACATGGAAGTAATGGGTTTCAATATATTTAAGCCCTATGGGAATGGAAAGTTTGTTGCAGTGGCATCTCAAAATTCTTTTATCTCAAGAATGCCTTGTACAATTGCAAACTTCGCAAAACATTTTTGACTAGAAGGCCATTTCAAGCTGTGAAATTTTTATTTTCTTTTACCCTGGAATTAGCTCAAAACTGAATCAGAAAGTACTTTATAGCATGATTTGCATTCAGGTATTGCTAGTTTCACTTCTTCAGTCATGTTTTTTGGTTGAAGAAAAAAGTGTAGAATATCTCACCAAAACAAAGCTTGTGGAAGATATTCAATATTTCTATTCAGAAACCAGAGATAGCGATTTCTCTTTATTTGCAAGTCTATAAGATGCTTCTTTCTCTCTTATTCTAATATACCCATGAGACTTTTCTAATTCGACCATATCCAGCAATCTATTACTATCAACTTTCAAGCCATTTATCTATTTGGCTGTCTGAGTATAGTGACACCAGTTCAAGCCCTTAACATCCATAATCCAAAAATTTCAAAATCACATAAGACAGTTTTGACTGATAGACTTATGTCTTAAAAGCTTCATGAAAATTGACACCAAAAAACAGTGGGTGAAAACATTGATTTGGATTCTGGATAGTGATATGTTCTCTCCATGGAGCTGCTCCAAGAAAAGACTAGACTCCTTTTGCTTTTCCTACATCTCCGCTTTGATGGAGAGCTGGTATCCATTCTGCTACTGAGTTGCGTATCACTGCTTCTGCACAGCCGGGGATGAGAGGTGAAGTTACTCCTCAACAAGAAAAGTGATTTTAATGCAGAGTGGCATGAGGTGGTGTCACCTTGAGGGCTAGACCCTTCTCTTCAAAATGACAATCATTCCTTTCAGGTCACGCTGAAATAAGTAAGGCTTCCGGGATTTAACATCCTCCACTGTCATCATTACTTCTCAACTCAACTTTATGCGAAGGATTGAAGGTTGATGAGTTGGACTTACCTTTCTTTCCATCCTCTAGATTCTTTAACTGGAGAGACTAACACAAAAGGTAACAGATAATTCCTCTGGTCCACTGCTTGGGTTTCTAGCCAGTCGGAAAATCTTGGTTGCTGATCTTTTGGCATGGCTGAAGCTGATATCCTGATCTTTAATGATGGTCTTTACCCAGCCAATATTTCTCTTAATGAATCAATCGGAACTTTCAGCCTTCTTATTGACGGTGTTTATCAAGAGTTTGAGTCCCCTTCAACCTCTCCCGAATGAAAACCCTGTGAAAATCACAGTTTCATTCCTTCAATTAATGCATTAGTTCTAAGTATAAAAATATTTTTTTTCCAATTTGTCTCTTATTACCCCCACTTCCAGCCTGCCCTAAGTTGCCTCTTGCAACTCCATGAAATTTGAGCTAATAACTTTTATTTTCAGGTGGCATGCATTGAGGTTTTATGCTCTTCTTGGTTCCTAATTTCTGTCCCTCTACAGGACCCTGGACAATGTCCTGAAAACTCCAATTTTTTTAAAATTTGAAATTCTCGTAGAGGATCTGACTGCTTCTCTTTAGGGAAAGATGTTCTAACAGTTTCCGTGGTTCTGAAAATTCCAGACCACACTTTTTTAGGAGGGGGAGACTTTGAATTGATTATCCCTATATTTCTGGCTGTCTATAAAGAGGGCGTGTAATGCCAAATTGATTTAAGAATCTTACATTTCCATCTAATACTTAGCCATTTTCTCAGAGTTTCTGCTAAGGAAGGACTGAGGATTGGAGAGAAACCAAACAGGTCTGGCCAGAATGACCAGACCGATCTTTCTGAAGGGCAATAGATGGGCCTTGAATCCCTCTCCTTTTCAGGTTATCTTGAGACAAGGTCCTATTCTTAATAGCCAGCCAGGAGAAGGCAGAACCTTTTGGCCAGGTAAGGGGGCTCCTTATTTTCTTCCAGAGGGATTTCTTTCTGTGGGATGAAATTCTTCTTTCAGGGCTTTTATGAAGTAAACCCCTTAAAAATCTGAGTTTGATATGAGCTCTGTTAGCTTTCATGGTTATTTCAGAAGTGTTTACACCCGGTTTGCGGGTGCATCATGAGATTTGGGATACATGGTGTATGTTCAGCCCCTTGATTGTGTGTGATGGATTTGCACATTGGAGATCGCTTACTCAGTAGTTGCTTGATCTCAGCTAGGTGCCTGCACGATATTCTTCTCTAGGGTGTTTGAAATCTTCAGATAACTTTGGTGATGTTGTACATGATGGCCACATGGAGATGGTTACTTTCCAGGAGAGCACCCTACCTAGGAGAACCAAGATTGTTGAAATTTGGGTTTAGGTTAGGGTTTGTTATAGGAAATTTCAAAAAATTGTACTTTTGTGCATAAAACAAAATCTAAAACAATGCTAGATCCAGAACATTGCTGCTTTAATAATTTAAAACATAATTTTCATCTCTTTCAACTTTAACACTCCAATGGTCACTATGTTAAAGTTGGTCATGAGATACAATTTATCAATTGCAAGGTACAGAAACATAAACAATACAGAGGTACTATACAAACAAACTAATGAACAATAATTAGAAAACAGTATCAGTACTTGTTTAGATCTGGTTTAGATCTTCCTTATACTAAGACACTTTTGGAATTAGACCTTGTCACTGTAAGGACAAGTGACCAAAGAAACATATGGCATACCTTGAGAGAGAGAAGGTTAGAGTGCTTTAGGTTAAGGTTAGCAAACAAGATATCCCAGTCACCAAGTGTGAAGACCCTAGCAGCAGTGATACTCAACTCCAAACACTGTTAGGTACCTTCAAAGGATCACGGCTCTCTCTAGCAGACTTAACACAGTCACAGCAGTCAAGTTTCAGTCACAGCTCAGCCTTAGAGGTTGCAAGCAGGACACAGTTTACCCAGGCAGCCCCAAAAATGATCACGGTTCAGTCTTGCGGCTCACGGTACAGGTCTTGCAGCAGTTGGAGGGTACAACCCAACTCTAGTGGTCACAAACCAGTCATGGCCCTGCAGAAGGAAAGTCGAACAGTCTACGACCCAGCTAGGAAAGGCCACCACAGTCCACGACCAGCTCTAGAGGGCTTATACAGTCCACAACTCAGCTGGGAACGACCACCATAGTCCACGGCCCAGCCCTAGAGTGCTTAAACACAGTCACAGCCGGCTAAGAGAGGGCAGACACAGTCACATCCCAGCTAGGAAAGGGCATGCACAGTCACAGTCTGCCTAGGAAATAGTCACGACCCAGCAAGAGGAGCCCTACAGAGTCACGGACCAACTCAAAGAGGGACACCACAGTCACGGCCTGCCCTTATGGCGTCACAAACAACTCACTGCCCAGTCAAAGGAGCAGCATACAGTCATGGATCAGCCCAAGGAGGGACAACACAGTCACGGCCAACCCTTAAGGTCATCAAAATCAGTCATGCCTAGTTCACAAGGAGATAGAAGCAGCAAGGACCCAAATCGTCCACTCAAGGCAGCAGTAACCCTAGTTGTCAAGCACAAAACCAGCAACAACGAGCTCTAAAGAAAACAAGAATCATATATGAACTTCTCTCATGTCAAGGCACATCCAAGAATGAAGTTATGAACTTAATTTATAATCTTGACAAGCCTGTGTTCCATACATTTAATCTTAATCTTCTCTCTCTCAAGGTATATTGTCATGCGTGTTCCATACATTTTTATCATCACTGTATAAGTAAGATCCAAACTGGAGTTTAAAGTCAATATAAAGATAATATAAAGACAATTGGAATTTAAAGACAAAAGATATTTTGACCAGACAAAACAAATGGAAGATTTGTTCCCGCTGATTGAGGAATTAAGAAATGAAAAGCGTCTCAATAAAAAATCACACAACCCAAATATCAAGAAGGAAACTGACGATAGCAAGGCAGAAGAAGAACTGACTCGTTTGAACGCACTCCCGAATCACAATGATGAAGAAATTGCGAAAGTCCAAGAAAAGTTAGAAAATCAAGAATCAAATATATCGACATCAACAACAAAAGAAAGAACTCCAACAGAAGTATGACGACATTAAAAAGATGCATAAGCTAGAAATTACGAAAATCAATAACAAGTTATCAAGCAATATCGAAGAACTATTTCGACTAAGAAATCATAACAATATATTAGTTACAAAAATCAAGAAATTGAAAAATAGCTGGAAGATAGAGCAAGCTAATGAAGACTTCGAAGGAATTTTTTTAGATAAGATAAGATAAGATAATTTTATTTATGTCCAACTAATGATCACTGTTATCACCAACCTTGTAGTTGCCTGTGTGAGGTAGATCCAGGATGGATGGTAGAGGAGCAAACAACTAAGGAGGTGGAACCAAGACTGCCTAGACTCCCAAATGGATGGTTGTCACACCAATCAAGGCAGCCTTCACTTTATGTTATCTAAGTCCAAGACAACAACGGGGGAGACCCGGATCTACTCTCGACAGGAGAGATCAGAGCTAGACATCAGAACAGATCAAATGTGGCTTTGAGGTACGTAAGGTAAGGTAAATGGAAACCCTAGCTCTAGGGTTTAGGTACTAGCAACTGATGGAGATGACCACTGTCTTGAGAAACGTAACTGTGATAGGGTGAGCAAGGACAGAGTTGGGACTGTCTAGTACCAAGGAGACAGACTCAGTGAAAGATATGAAAGTATCAGGTAACTTGAGTTATCAAGCAATGTTGGCAAAGAGAACGAGAGTAAGGTCAATTTAGGGCTAGTGCTAGAGATAGGAGATCAGTGCCTTTCATGCTTTGGGCAATGGGTCAGTATTAGCACAACGTTTCAGTGAACCCACTTGGGATATACCCCGATCTATGGACCCAGAAAAGGATTTGGCTCGGGAGATTCAGGTTACAGGAAAATCAACAGAAGGAGGGCTAGCGTTAGGGTTTGGAGAGGCAAATTTGCAGATCTAGAGCCACCAGGAGACTATCAGCTCAGCGTTGGAGGGGAAATGAGATTAGGATGGCTCGATCTACAAACCCAAGTCAGGAAATTGCAGGAAAAATAAGATCTGGAAAAGTCAAAATCTGATGAGGGGGGCTAGGAGGCTGAAAGTCAGTTTTTCAGATCTAGGGAAACTTGGTAGGAACTAGCTCAGCGTTGGGGGTGTTCTGGAGTGCTCAAGCCCTGATCTATCAGCCTAGCCTGTCAGATTTAAGAAAAAGTAAACTCCGGAAAAGTCCAGTTTTCAGTGAAGGCGATAGGGTTGTTTTCAGTCTAAAACTCAGATCTAGGTCAAATTGCCATGAATCTGGACAGCGTTGAGGGTGATTTGGACTATGTGGGATCCGATTTATCAGTCTATGAAGTCAGAAATCAGAAAAATTCAAAACCCTAGCAGGTCAAATTTTCAGTGGGGGCGCTATGCAGTTTTCAAGCTAAAAATCAGATCTAGGTCAAACCAACAGGAATTTGACCAGTGTTGCAGTAGATTCAGTGAAGGGGAGGCCCGATCTATGAAACCCAGCAGTGGTTTGGCCAAAGATCGGACGGTTTCCAGATTTAGTATTTTTTAAAGGTTTTTTAGTATTTTAAGGATTTTCAGAAAAATGGAAGGAAAACAGGTACAATGAATTTAGATCTGTTAAAGAGAAGAGAATTACCTATTGGATCGTACCTAGAAATGCTTGTAGAAGTCTTAACAGCGATGATCTTTGCTATCCCGATCAATTTTGGAAGATCCACGTGATTTCTATGATGGATGTAAGCCCCAAACCACCAATGCGCCCCCTACCATGCATGAGCAAACGTCAACAATATCAGATTTGCCAATACAAGATAAAGAAACCAAATGCTATGGGAAAGTAAAATGAAGTAATCATAGATCACAATGAAACTAATGAAAACCCCCTGATCCAAGACGAAGAAAACTGAACGAGTTGAGGTTCCCCTGCAAAAACGCTCCAGCCAAAACGCCCTCCTGTAGACAAGACAATGATAGCAGAACAATATAGATCTCACATGAATTTCCACAATGCTAGGAAGCAGAAGACTATCCAATCACCATTTGAGAACATCAGATGCAAAGCAGATCTAGAAAATATCCATAGAAAAATCTTTCTATTATTCAGATCCAAGAGCCAAAGATCCCTTACAAATGAGAAGCTCTCTCCTTTAAATAGAAATGAGAGAACCACAATCATAACCGAATCCTAACCACTTTCAAAACGAATGGCTAAGATTAAAAGATAAAATGTTTTAATCAATGGTTGAGATGAGCTCAACATACAATACATGGATCAATATAACCATAAAAGTACCAAAGTGGACTAAATCACCCATAAAGAGGGTACCCCACTCAACAAGAAATAAATGAAGCACATGGTGGGTCCAAGGAGTGTTGATTAACTCTCTCTGGGTGTCCCCATGGCACAATAAAATAATAAAATATTTTAATTCTTTGACTTTGTGCCTCCTTGAGGAAATCGTGAGCCTCCCAAAAGCTCCAGAAAATAATATAGAAATGTCAAAAAATAGGTGTGGGCCCAATCAGGTGCTGCAACTGCTGGAGAAGGTGTGGAGGACATCACTCTCATCATTATAAATCATCCCATGTATTTCCTTGCCTTAGTAGCTCAAATCGATTTCTTCAATAGCCATTTAATCATTTTTTAATCTGCCTCGGGAAACGTGAACCTGCCAAAACAGCCTCCTAGGGTGCTTGCGTTGTCAAAATGAGCCCACTAGGCTTTCTGGGATGGGGGTACTATGGTACAAACAAGTGGTTGCACCCCTTATGCCCATACAACGCCCTAGGAGATCCAACTGAAACATCTCCTTGCTTAGACATATCAACCTGTGAAGAAAAACTGCATCAGAAAGGCAGAATGAGCCTGATCATATCTGCAAGTGCCCGGAAATGGAAATAAACTGTCTCATTAGACTTAGAGAGTCCCAATCCATTTAGGGTATATACTCATACCCCTCACAGGTCTCTACCTGATTATTAACCATATCCAATAAACAATATAACCATTTGTAAATGATCAGACACCAATAATAAGGTGTGGAGAACATCACTCTCATCATTATGACTCATCCCATGTCATTTCCTTGCCTCAGTAGCTCAAATCGATTTCTTCAATAGCCATTTAATCATTTTTTAATCTGCCTTGGGAAACGTGAACATGCCAAAACAGCCTCCTCGGGTGCCTACGTTGTCAAACTGAGCCCACCAGGCTCTCTGGGATGGGGGTACTATGGTACAAACAAGTGGCTGTAGCCCCTATGCCCATACAACGCCCTAGGAGATTCAACTGAAACATCTCCCTGCTTAGACATATCAACCTATGAAGAAAAAATGCATCAGAAAGGCACAATGAGCCTGATCATATCTGCAAGTGCCTGGAAATGGAAATAAACTGTCTCATTAGACTCAGAGAGTCCCAAGCCATCTAGGGTATATACTCATACCCCTCACAGGTCTCTACCTGATCATCAACCATATCCAATAAACAATATAACCATTTGTAAATGATCAGACACCAATAATAACTCAGACTATCATCCATTTGCTGCAAGTATTATAAGGCTAAGACATGCTCTACAACTCATTCAAGCAATACTCACAACAAGTAGCAGTCATTTCACTGGTGGTACATCAACTGATACATATATAAGGCTTTATTTATTATTACTCAGACTTAGACTTTCAGGACTATACTCACTTCATAGTTGTAGTCAATTTGCTAGTGAAGGGTGAAGGATGAAATTGACAAGGCTAAGGCAAAGGATGACTTACTACTTAACATCATGACACTTTGGATATGGAAAGGGAATACTCACTATAACCAATGCCGGACAAACAACAACACAGGGAATGGCAGTGCCTCATAAATGGTTGAGTTGTTTAGAGAGTGCTTATTCAACTTAGGCATCATGACTACATCAAGCTTGATCCAGTTTCATTAGGATCATCAATTTTATTTCCATGGCTTTTTTGGCCTATATGACCCTTTAGGACTTCACCAGTGCTTAAAAGCACAACTAATTGCAACTTTCATTCAGGACATTTATTTTATAAGGTTAGCAATATTTGGATATAACATATTTTTAACCATTGCTTTTTTGGACCTTTTTTTATACCCTTCAAGGGGTATTTTAGCATTTCATTGCTCTTGCCCTCTTTACATATGTTAAGAAACACAGTTTTAGCATTTTCATTTTCCATGGGCACATACATAACACTTTATAATAAGTAGTACATGAGCTTTCAGTTTTAGCCAACAACATCTCAAGTGACCAGGGGGAGTTCTGCACAGTGCCAAACATCGGGACAACCGACCAGAATGATTTAGGCATACAATCCAACTCACCAAAGGCAAGTTTTGTCACCAACTCAGAGCCGAGACACAATATAAACAGGGAGGCTTGTCCAACAAAGGTTCTAGCGGAGGAAAAGGTCCTCCATGCCATAAGTCAAGAAGTCAGTCGGGTTGAAAACTAAACTGGAAGGTAATGGATGGGTGGAGATAGTGAATGATGAAGCCAACACTAGCAAGCCAAAACACTGGTGGGAATGACTACTTCTATTTTCCCTAGGGAGGGTAAAACCAATGAGTATAGATCAGGAACTTCAAAGTCAGAGTAGGGACATCAACACATAAATACAAATACATCCAAGTCTATATTATTATGACCGCCAGATCATGACACTACATGTTAATACATGTCACAAAGATGAGTATAAGAGCAATGATAACCATAACACAATATAAAAAGTTGAGTCATAATCATGCATATAATCCATCTGAAACATCATCTGTCCAATGAGAAAGAACTGATATAAAACTGGGCATCAATAACTGCTCTGTAATGACTAAATGGCTACATCGGTCCTCAGATCTGAGTGTCCTGAGACTCAGTCTTGACATGGGAGAGTACAATAGTCCACAAGTAAAGTAATGATCCGACAAAACTGCTCATCTCAGCATCTCATATGTAAGAGATCTGGCTGAAAAATGTACCGTGTCTGAAAATAGAATATGGTAGCCTGGCTACTATATATGTGATAACAACCACAAAGTAGGTCAACGGGACTGTCGGTTACAATGATGTTCATACAATGCGGGAGGACCAAACGATCCCCTTTAAAAAGAAATACAATGCAGAAAAACAAAAAAATCAAAACTATACAGTGCAAGAAGCAAGAAGAAAATCGCCGCCTTAAAAACATAATGAAGAACTTAAGGCACAACTTAAGAAATCCAAAAAAGAAGAAAAGTTGCAAGAAGAAATGATCGAGAAGTTACAAAGTAATAACAAGCTGTTAAAGGACAAATTAGAGGAAATACAGAAGGAAGCATCTAGACTCTTTGGAAAACAAATTCTAGTTGAGGAACAAGAAACCAATCCAGTAAAAAAACAAATAACAAAAACTCCTTATTGATACTCAATTTATAAAAACCATTTTGACCAACGATAGGGTCAAAATGAACATAAACAGAGGAGTTATGATTTCAAGAGAGAAAGAACACAAAATCAACAAACAACTCCAATGAAAATAGATCTCGGATGGACAACTTCACAAACGATGCGACATTTTTTCTTGGGAATTTGTAACTCTGAGGACAAAGTTTCCCTTAAAAGGAAGGCAATGTTATATAAAAAAAAAACATAATAAAATATTAAATAATAACACAATAAAATATATATAATAGCATCAATATATTAATATTAATGAATGATAATTAAAATAATATTAATTATTAAAGGCTATAACTCTTTACGAAGAGTCACCTTGTGCCCTTCTAGTAAATATATAAATGGGCCTTTATACATTTGTAATATCCCAAATCCCGATATTTTCTAATTCTATGCAAATATACTGAAACAGCCGGGCATGCAAACTGCCATGCAAAATTCCCTATTTTATAGCTAAAATTAGGGTTAGGGTTTGTAGGATAAGCTGGTTGGAATGCTCATGAGAGAATATGCATGTATTAAGAGCTGAATCGAAGATGACCTAGTATCTTCTGCTTCCGGTGATACCCTAGCAGCACGAATCCCAAATCAGTTAAGGGTGACGTTTTCAGTGAAGGAGGTGTCCGATGAAGTTGAAAATTTGCAGGATTGGCAGCCTTCCTGTGCCGGAGAGAATGCTTGGCACATGCGAAAATTCGGAGGTCTCTAGGTAGATTAGCAAATTGTTCTGGAGGTTCAACTGCTCACGCCCCTTGATCCCGAAATGGATGATAACTACTCAAGATGAGCAAGATCGGATTTGATAATCACCGGGTACTGGAGTATGATACCGATGATGAGAATGATGCCTGGGTTTCGAAGATAAAGTGAGATCTAAAGACTCAGTGAATGATTTGGGCTTTCCAGCTGAAAACCCCTTACGGCTGCACACGTGCCTCTGCAAACAATCTCTGATGGATACTGGATAACTGTGAACAAATTGAAGAGCGGAAGGTGAACCTGGATGGCTTACCCTGGATGAGAATAGGGTAGATATCTCACTGTCGAAACCTCGTTAGTTGAAGACGCCGTCTTCAACCCCAACTGCTGTGGCCGCACGCTGTGTTGCTACTTAAGAGCTCCAAAATCAATAATCATCAAAAGTAAGTCTCCTTTCACTTTATCTTCCTTTTATAAATTTCAACTATGAAAACCCTAACTTTTGACCTAATTAGGTCACTTTAATTTCTAATTTGCAGTTGACTTGCATGCATGTGCATGGAGACTTAAATGGGTGCATGCATCATTAAATAATGCTTAGATGTCATGCATAACGGTGGCCATTGGCCCTGGTGACCCTCTTTGACCTAATGGTGATAACATATTGACGCCCTAGATTTTCTGTAGATGGCATCAGTTTTTAGTTGATTCCCTAACTGTCAGTAACCGCTCGAACCCACAGGAATCACATAGGTTAGCAGTTTTGGTTCTCAATGCCTAATCAGATGAGGACATTGCAGTCCTCCCTGCTTGAGATTGCTTGTCCTCAAGCAACTGCAAACTGGGATGCTGCAATACCTATTCACCTTCCCATGTGGCATCCTTTGGCTGTAGTTCTTTCCATTGAACCAAGTATTCCCTAATTACCCGATTCCTAAGTTTCCTTTCTCTAGTCTAACTCTATATGATCTGTTCAGGAATCAGTATCAGTAGTCCTTCATCATCTAAAGGAGGTAATTCTGTTGATGGAGCAATGTGTTGCCCAAGGGTCTTTTTCAGGTTGGACACATGGAATACATTGTGAATTTTACTTTTCTGTGGTAGTTCTAGTTCATATGCTACCTCTCCCACCTTCCTGATTATTCTGTAGGGTCCATAGAAGCAAGGTTTTAACTTTTTTCGCTCTTTTCTTCTTAAGCGAAAACTGTCTGTAAGGTTGGAGCCTTATGTATACCAAATCCCCTACCTCAAAGCTCCGCTCAACCCTGTGTTTGTCTGCATATAACTTCTGCTGATTCTGGGTTGTTTATAAGTTTTCCTTCAAGATTTTAAGAATATCCTGACTGTCTTGTATCCAATCCTTTGCCTTAGGAGCCCAACTGTCTCCGAATGCTAAATCTGCATAGTCCAAGGCCTCGTAGCCATATAATGCCTTAAAAGGTGTTATCCTAATAGACATGTGATAGGTAGTATTGTAGCAGTACTCCCCTAAGTGTAGTCATTTAATCCAGGTTCGCTGCTGCCCTATTACGTAGTTCCTCAAATATCCTTCAATCCACTTGTTGACAATTTCAGTTTGTCCATCACTCTGGGGATGATAACTCATGCTGGTAGCTAGTTCGGTCCCCACTAATCTGAATAGTTCCTGCCAGAAGGCACCTCTGAATCTACTATCCCGATCACTGACAATGGTCTTAGGTGACCCGTGTAACTTGAAGACCTCCTTGAAGAATAACTCAGCTACTTGAGCTGTAGAGTAATCAGGTGATATAGAAAAGAAATGTGCAAACTTGGTCAGTCTATCAACTACAACATATAAACAATCTCGCCCTTGGACCTTGGGCAATCTTGTAATGAAGTCCATGGAGACACTTTCCCACGTTTGTTCTGGAATTGGTAGTGGCTGAAGCAACCCTGTTGGATGGATGTTTTCAATCTTGTTCTTTTGACATATGCTACAATCCTGTATGTGCTGCATAACTTCCCCTTTGAGGCCCTTCCAGGAGAACCTCTCTCGGATCTGTCTGTAGGTCTTCAAGAAACCCTGATGTCCTGATAATGGAGAGTCATTTGCTGCCTGTATGATCTTTTTCCTCAAAGTGGATTTTTGGGACAAGGTATATCTTGTTCTTGTAATAGATGATGTCATCGACAATCCTGTACTTGTCATCCTGAATTTGTCCATCCAATAATTCGTAAGTGAATTTATTTTTGGAGTATTCTACTAAGAGAAGTGCCCTCCAATCCGTGGATATACTCATGAGAGATAGTGAGGCGGGTTGCCTGGATAATGCATCAGCTACTACATTATTCTTACCTTTTACATACTCGATCTTGAAATCGTAGGCTTGTACTTTGCTGACCCATTTTTGTTGGCGCTCATTCAGTTCCTTCTGCTCCAAGAAATACTTGAGGCTGTTATGATTTGTTTTGATTTTGAACTTACTGCCCACCAGGTACTGTCTGAACTTCGTGAGAGCATGTAAGATGGCTAGCATTTCTTTGTCATATATGGAGTAGTGGCGCTCATAGTTCTTCAGTTTATGGCTCTCAAATGCAATAGGGTGATGATTTTGCATTAACACTGCTCCTAGCCCTTCCCCTGAGGTATCGCATTCTACTACAAATGGTTGTGAGAAGTCCGGTAATGCTAAAACTGGACAAGAACTCATAATGACTTTCATCTCCTCGAAAGTTTTCTGTGCTAGTTCTGTCCACGTGAATGCTCCCTTCTTTCTGAGATCTGTGAGGGGTGCTGCAAATTGGGAGAATCCCTTAACATACCTTCGGTAATAAGTGCACATACCTAAGAAACCTCTCAATTCTGTGACTATTTTTGGCGCGGGCCAATCTCTCATAGCTCGGATTTTCTCCATGTCAACCTGTACTCCTTTCTCACTGATTATGTGCCCTAGGTACAACATTTCCTTCATGCTAAATTCATACTTGGACATTTTCGCGTAAAGCGAGTGTTCTTCTAGAATGCTCAGTACTTCGTCTAAGTGTTTTAGATGCTCCTCCCATGTTTTGCTGTAAATCAGGATGTCGTCAAAGAATACTAGCAAAAACTTACGTAGCTGAACTTTGAAGGTATGGTTCATGCACGACTGAAAAGTGGCTGGAGCATTGGTAACTCCAAAAGGCATGACCAAAAACTCATAGTGACCATAGTGGCAACGAAAAGCTGTTTTGGAGATGTCTTGGTCCCTTACTCGGATCTGATGGTACCCCGAGCGAAGATCAATCTTGGAGAAGTATTTGGCACCCCGTAGTTCGTCCATGAGTTCATCAATTCTAGGGATGGGATACCTGTTCTTAATGGTCTTTTTGTTGAGTGCTCGATAGTCGATGCACATTCGCAGTGTACCATCCTTCTTCTTGACCAAGACTACTGAAGATGCGAAGGGGCTAGAACTGGGCCGAATGTATCCAAGCTCTAGTAATTCTTTGATCGTTTTCTCATTTTCATCCTTGTACCTTTTGGGATGTTGATAAGGAGTGGTGATGACTGCCTGTGTCCCCTCCTCTAGCTCAATAATGTGTTCAAAGCCTCGATCTGGCAGTCTACCTGATGGAAGGTCTTGAAATACCTTTTCGTGCTTCTGTAACAAGGCCTGGATGTCACTTGGGTGTTGTGTGCTGGTTTCTGGGGGTTTCTTAAAGGTGACAAAACATTCTGCAGCCCATTCTATATCATTCTGTTTGAGTACTGCCTCCATTCTCTGTGATGAGACCGGTTTTGGGGGATAAGTGTTCATGCCCCTTAAAACTACCCGTTTGCCGTCTGGCCCCTGGAATTCCATTTCCATTGCCCGGTAGTTTGTAGTGTATTTCCCTATTGAATAAAGCCACTGAACACCCAATGCTACATGAGTATTTGATACCAATGAAGCACCACTCGCTTGGTACTCGCGAGTGGGCCCGAGTCAGACGCTAAGACGGGTAACCGCCGGAAACTCGGCTGACCACTCGCCGGAAACGGGTAACCGCCGGAACTCGCCAGAATCGTCGCTACTTGCTGGAAGTCGTCGTGCGACTCGAATTCACTGTTACTTAAAATTTCTGTGTGTGGGGGTAATCCATATTTTATTTTCATGTTTATAAGGGAGAAAAACAGTGTCTGAAATCTTGTGTATATAGATATGGATAGAGACAAAGAATACACAGTTACAGATTTCATGCAATCGACTGATTGGAATTATTGTTTTGAGAAAGCGGTAATTATATGTGTAAGTTTTTCAAGAAACACATTCTGAGGCACTGTGTCTTAATAAGCGCCAGACCCGATGGGTATTTATTTTGCCAGTATCGCCCAGGACTTGCTCCTGGCCTCATCCCTTGGAAATTCATGCCTTGCGAGTGGCGTAGACCATAGCGAGGGAAGAATCAGAATCCCAAAAGCACCTGGGACTTGCAACCGGCCTTATACCTAATCCCCTTTAAACTCATGCCATTCAGGTGGTCTTGTAACGAAATTATCCCCTTGAAAGTTGAAACTCAGGCCATTCAGGTGGGGTAGACCAAAGTAGTTAGATTCGAAACCGAATACGATTTCAAATATGATTTATCATAAGAAATATATAACACTCAGAAATCTATTACTGCCTCAATATGGTGGTATAACTGTACATTTCATACATATAAAATTATGCGTTTCAAATTTTGGAAGAATTTGAGCATCAGGATAGAAAAAATAAATTATTCCTTGAAAAATTGTCTTTTTAGTTTATATTTTTAGGTTTTTATTAATAATTTTGGATTACTTTTGTTAGGTTTATGGGTTGACGATTTTCAAAGACATGAGACATATTCTCACAGAGTTAAAAATATGTTAACGATACCATGTGTATTGTTCAGAATAGTTCTCAAATTTTATTGAATTTCGTATGGCTGTTGAATTTTCATACAGCAAAGGCAATATAATCAAATCTTGCTGCTATGGGCCCTTTATGCCATATGGCTTATGATTTATTGTTTATAATTAGTGAATCTATGATCACTATTTAAATTTTTGCATACAAAATTTGATTATGTTTATGAGATAATGCACCATATTTTATCTTTTTCCTAATTGCCGAGTCTGGCCGAGTCTGGCTCGAGTCTTTCCCGAGTCGGCGAGTCATATGCCAGCCGAGTCTTTGCCAAGTCCGAGTCGTGCAACATTGTCTGATACATCTACTACATAGAATGAATCTGTCATTTGATAGTTACCTAATATGACATTCAATTTTGGAATCCAGTAGTTGCACTCCATGCGGGAGTTCCCGGCTACTGCTACAGTGAATCCTTCGAACTTCTCGATCTGAATACCTCTCTTGGCTACCCAGGCGGAGTCGATGAAATTGTGGGTTGCTCCCCCATCAATCAATACTCCTACTCTGTGACCCTGTACTACTCCTCTGACCCTGAGAGTATGGAATCTTGGTACTCTAGATAATGTAGCAATGACTCCCTCTGGTGTATCACCCTGGAGTGATCCTTCCTCAGCTGCCCGTAGTTCTTCTGTGGCTTCCTGCTCATAGTCATCCTCATCACTGTCCGAATATACTTAGATGTAGTGAGCCTTCGCCTTCCCTGCACACCCATGTCCTGGCACCCATGGTTCCTGACAAGTGAAACATAGTTTCTTCCTCAATTCTTTTCTAGTGTCCTCGTCTAACCGTGTTTTCTTGGGAACATCCTGCTGGAAAGGTTTCTTGTCCTTGTCCGTAACAGGAAAGTTGGTTTTGAGCGGGAACCTGTTCTTTGGGACTGAATCCTGTAGATTTCTGGCTCTGCTAATGGCATCCTGCAGAGTGGGGGGTTTGTAGGCTTTCACCCATCCCTGTAGTGGCTCTGTTAGGGCCTCAGTGAATAACATAGTCAACCTGCCCTCTGACACATCTGTTACCATGACTGCTATCCTCTGGAATTTTGAGATGAAGGCTTCTGCATTACTTGTCTGTTTGAGTTGAGCCAACTCCCTGAAATGTATCTCTGGATCCTTCCTGTCAAACCACTCCATGAGCTTCTGAGTGAACTCACCGTAGGAGTGTATGGTGTTGTGACCCAATGTCACCAATCCGTGGTACCACCACTCGTGAGCCTCTCCGTCCAGGTGGAGTGTAGCCAATTTAATGGCATTTTTCTCTGTCATGGGATTGAGTTGGAAATAGGTATCCAACTTTTGAACCCATATCCTCGCTGAACCTCTGCAAATCCCATCAAAGTTTGGGATGGTCAACCTACCCAAGGTCTTCTGCAACTCATAGTTGTGATTGAATCCCTTGTTGAAATCCCTGGGCCTGTTCCTACTCTTCATGTTGCAAAAATCCGAGAAAGACATGGTAGCATGAAATTCATCCCCTAAGTCCCTGTATTTCTGCAAATAAGCCCCAAAAGGTTCGCTAGGCTCTACCTGCATGACTGGACCACCTACTGCATCTGCCAAGAACTGAGGCATTGTAGGCCTGTTGGAAGGTTTGCTATATATGTGCGGTGTATTCTGTATATTGGTGTGCGCAACCTTTCCACTGCTGCTTGTAGATCCTCGATCTATCGATGAGGGAGGTGTACTGTTGTTGCCTATTTCTGGTTTTGCAGATAATTTGTTGATTGCATTGAGTACATCTTTTTGCCCTTTGGCTAAGTCTTGCAATGTAGATTCTAAGTTGCGAAACTCCATCCTGTCCTCCTCTATTCCCGTTCCCTTTCCCTTGTCAGAGTGTATACCTGTTTGTTCCATGTCTGAGCTGATATCCTTTAGTTGGATATCCTCAAAATCCCCTGTGTATCTACTCCTTTTCCTATAGGTTACGAAAGGGTCTCCTTCTGTATTCATCTATTTCCCATTTCTTAAGCCCACAACTGGCCAAGAAGATAGCTCTGATACCACTGTAATATCCCAAATCCCGATATTTTCTAATTCTATGCAAATATACTGAAACAGCCGGGCATGCAAATTGCCATGCAAAAGTCCCTATTTTATAGCTAAAATTAGGGTTAGGGTTTGTAGGATAGAATGAACACTTACCACTGATAAGTTGGCTGGAATGCTCCTGAGAGAATATGCATGCATCAAGAGCTAAATCGGAGATGACCTGGTATCTTCTGCTTTCGGTGATACCCCAGCAGCACGAATCCCAAATCAGCTAAGGGTGACGTTTTCAGTGAAGGAGGTGTTCGATGAATCTGAGAATTTGTAGGATTGGTAGCCTTTCTGTGCCGGAGAGAATGCTTGGCACATGCGGAAATTTAGAGGTCTCTAGGCAGGCTAGCGAATTGTTATGGAGGTTTAGCTGCTCACGTCCCTTGATCCCGAAATGGATGATAACTACTTAGGATGAGCAAGATCGGATCTGATAATCACCGAGTACTGGAGTATGATACCGATGATGAGAATGACGCCTGGGTTTCAAAGATAAACTGAAATTTGAAGACTCAGTGAATGATTTGGGCTTTCCAGCTAAAAACCCCTTACGACTGCACACGTTCCCTTGCAAACAATCTCTGATGGATATTGGATAACTGTGAATAAATTGAAGAGCGGAAGGTGAACCTGGATGGCTTACCCTGTATGAGACTAGGGCAAATATCTCATTGCTGAAACCTCGTTAGTTGAAGACGCCGTCTCCAACCCCAACTGCTGTGGCCGCATGCTGTGTTGCCACTCAAGAGCTCCAAAATCAATAATCATCAAAAGTAAGTCTACTTTCACTTTATCTTCCTTTTATAATTTTCAACTGCGAAAACCCTAACTTTTGACCTAATTAGGTCACTTTAATTTCTAATTTGCAGTTGACTTGCATGCATGTGCATGGAGACTTAAATGGGTGCATGGATCATTAAATAATGCTTAGATGTCATGCATAACGGTGGCCTTTGGCCCTGGTGGCCCTCTTTGACCTAACGGTGATAACATATTGATGCCCTAGATTTTCTGTAGATGGCATCAGTTTTTAGTTGATTCCCTAACTGTCAGTAACCGCTCGAACCCATAGGAATCACATAGGTTAGCGGTTTTGGTCCTCAATTCCTAATCATATGAGGACATTACACCTTTTAGTAAATATATAGATGGGCCTTTATACATTTGTAAAGCATCATATCTTTTATCAATATACATTTCATCTTTACTTATGGAGTATTTATTTTATTTGCGTTGGAAATCATACTTTTGTTTACTTTGAAATAAATTCTAATCATCCAATTGTATTGCTATAGCTCAAGATATATAGACTAGAATTAATAGGTCACACATTGACAACAATGGAAATGAAAGCCTAAAGCGTTATCAACTTATCAATAGTGAGAAACTACAGAACTATGTAATAGGTAATCTAATGCATATGTGTGAATTACAGGAAATACACATAATACAGTGAATGTGATAAATGGAGCTACAAGAACCGTAAACGGTAATGTTAAGAGATGGAGCTACAACAAATATGAACAATACGATAACAAATAGAACAATTCCAATATATGCACTCACAACAGAATTAGATAACTATGAAGCTAATAACAGATAGGTGAGATCCTTTTGTGCTATAGAGTGGGCCCTCACTCTGCATCATTGGTGACCACTAATCAACGCACAATTTCAGAACCTAAATATCAAACTAAAGTGAATTTAGGTACCCAATTGAGAGACAAGAATGCATGCATATTTTTTGGGGATTTCGAGCTATTTTGGAACTAACTCGATTTGATTCTTCCCAAAAATAATAATCAAAGTCGAAGCTAGAGGTTCTCAATCTTTTCCCCTCTTTTATACATAAATTCCTAAATTAGGGGTTGGTTGTCTCCTTGCATGGGAATCAAAAATAAGAGTATCAATCAGTCTTCTTTAATATTGGGAGCCAATCCCCTTAAAAAGAGATACAACAATAATGCGTGATCAAAATTGAAGGGACACCATCCAACAATGTAAATGATCACGCTAGAGTCGGTTAAGTGTCGTGGCATTGTGTTGGTTGTGTGTTATTGGTCTTCGATTCCTGGAACTTGAAAAAATGTCTTACGCCCTCTTGCTGTCGAAAAACTAGTTAGCAAGTGCCGCATAGAAGTTCGTTCTCAATTGTTGTAGAGGAATTCATTACGAACTACGCTAGAAAGATTTTAGTAGTAGGAGTTCATCCTACCTAGCGCCTGTAAATCAAACTATTCCATAGTCACATATTTCCTTAGTTGTTAGCTTAGTTTTGGAGTATAATCTATTTATTTCAACATAAGGAAAGGATATGAAAGGAATGCCTAGAAATGGTGGCAAAGGACAAGAAATGCGATTGAATAACCATCTTTAGGATAGTGCAATGATTTAGTCATTTACCACATTCATTAGACAACACAGGGTAGCTTGGATGCTTGCATGGAGTCTTGGAGTCGACTTTGGGATACCTAGGTTGTGATGGTGTTCATGCAAAAGTAGTGGACCCGGTGGAGTACATAGATTAAGAGGATCATTGGAGGCTTGTAGGAGTGTTGGATACACCTCGTGGAGCATCCTTGCATTTGGGGCCTTTCTTGTGGATGATATCACCTTGGAGCTTGACATGTGTACTCTTGGAGTGTAGTGCTTCACAAGTGTGAGCCTACATGTGTTATTGTAGGTTGCTTATAAGAGCATAGGCCCACATATATATTGTTGGCCTCCCTTACCTCTCATATATAGAGGAAGGAGA
The DNA here is from genome assembly GCA_001517045.1 of Pseudotsuga menziesii. Taxonomy (NCBI): domain Eukaryota; kingdom Viridiplantae; phylum Streptophyta; class Pinopsida; order Pinales; family Pinaceae; genus Pseudotsuga; species Pseudotsuga menziesii. Next base: position 511,279 of record LPNX010079179.1, on the reverse strand, counting down.
GAGTCCTTCACTCACTCATTTATTCTTGTTCATTCTTGTGAAACGATGTAATCAAGAGGAATGTACTACTCCTCTTTGTCTTGGTCTTTCTTTTGTGTTTGATCTCTCTCATTCTCTTGGACTTGCTAGAGATTTTTGAGCTTCTTGGAGCATCTTGAAGAATAGGGTTAGGGTTTCATGCCTTGGAGATTTGGAGATTAGGTTTTGAGATGAGACCATAGGTTGTTGTTGGTGAAGAGAAGAAGAGGAGACCTTTTTCCTTGGAGGACATGCTTGTGTGATGCATGGTTGTTGGATCTCCTTGGTGTGAGTTAGGATTTTCATTGTTTTTCTTATCTAGGGTTTCAGAGAGCTAGGGGATTGTACTAGTCTTGTGGTAAGGCTATGGTATGTACATGAATTTCATCTTTATGCATATTAATGAAGTTTTCAGTTATCCAAAACTTGTATAAACTGAAGATTTGATTTTTTGCCATATATATTCTTCATGGTTTGTAATTTCCAACACTTTATATGTCTTGTTGATTTAACGTAAGTTAATGACAAATGTGTCATGTCATTTAGCGCTTATATTGAAGAATATAAGGCAAGTTTTGCTATTGTATTTACATTTGTTATAAGTGTTTTCAGATTTGTTATATGCATGATAAGATTGCTGTAGAGGGTTGAAACTTATTGGAACACATTGGTATATTATTGTAAATTTTTATCTCATTTCCCAACCTGGTTTAATGCCACCATTTTCATCATTGTTTAATGCCCAACCCATTTTACTTTCAGCTGCAAATTAGTCCATTTTCTCATAAACAATTTTGACAGAAACACATGAAGAGTTTTTACAACTTCAATGAGCAGAAATAAAATAGTCACACATAAAAATCAGACACACTTATTTTTGGTCAAATTGACCCAGGCAAAACCCCAACCTCCGGAGAAAACCTGTTCTTGAGAGAGAGAGAATTTTATTTCTTTTATCAAATTAAAGTACAACAAAACAGAGATAAACTTATCTCAACCACAGTGCTCAGCAAAATGACTGAATTCAGAAATTTTAATAGTATGAAATTTCTGCCAACAAGCTGCCTCAAAAATCGTGCCAAAATTGATTGTATGTAGTCTTGATTTTTGTGCCCACTGCTGTATCTTATGACTTGTACGGACCTCGGTTTTTGTGCTCCATGTACGGAATCACCTCGATTTCTTGCCCAGAAATTGTACAGATTGTCTCGAAATTCATACCCAATGCTGTACAAAACATTCTCGATTTTTGTGCCCAAAACTGTCTCAAAATTCATGCCACTGTTGTACGAACCAACAACAAATGTTGTTGTACGGACCTTGATTTTCTTGCCCAGAAAACTCCTCGAGATTCGTGATGTATGGAAATGCGCTTAATGTTGTTGTATGGTCATTGGGAATTGTGCCCATTGTTGCTCTCTCTAAGTACAACCATGATTGAGGAGGCACGTCACTATTCCTCGAAAGTCTGCTGCTGCTTTGTAGACTTCAAGAAAGCATTCGACTCAGTCCTGAGGGAGGACTTATTGCAGCGACTCAGAGACATTGGCGTCTTGACGATCCTATTGACAGTCATTATGCATCTATACGAGTCTGTTCGAGGCCGTCTTTGCACAACATGAGGGTTCTCCGAGTTCATTCGCAACACCATTGGTGTGAAACAAGGTTGCCCGCTCTCCCCCACCTTGTTTGGAATCTACATTGACGAGCTGGAGACGTTCCTCCAGGAGCACACCTAGGAAACAAATGGGTGCCTCCTCCACCAGGTCTTGATCTCTATCCTACTCTTCGCGGATGACATTGTACTCCTTTCTTCCTCTTTGGAAGGCCTGCAGAGACAACTTAATGCTCTAGCCCTGTTCTGTGAACTCTAGAAGCTGACTGTGAATCTGGGCAAAACCAAGGTCATGATCTTCAATGGGACAAAGAAAACCTCAAACCTTCGTTTCTTATTCAAAGGGGAGGAAGTTGAGATCACCAGTACTTATACTTATATAGGAGTGCAATTTTCTAGGCCCTGCTTCAGTCTACGACCAACCCTCCAACCTCGAATCAACAAGGGGTACGGGTCTCTAGCCCTCCTTGAGAGACAATGTTTTCGTCACCACTTCCAAGACATCTCATCCAAGATGAACCTGCTAAATACTTTGATCCGTCCCACTGTTTTATATGGTTTCAGAAATTTGGGGCCCCTCCCTACTCGAGTCAGATTGGGCATCGGATGAAAGAGTCCAGATCCTTCTTCTTCGACGTATCATCGGATGAAAACAGACAGTGCCACATCACATTATCCTCGCTGAATTTGGAGCCCATCCCTTCCGCCTCGAGACAGCTTTCAAAGTGGTGTCCTTTTTGCATCGGATCCGAGGGTTAGTCGACTCATCAAAAGGTCGGGATAGGTACCCTTATCTAGCTTATTGCTCTGCCCAGACTATCGCCCGTGCTACCCACCCAGGTAGGGCCAAGTGGTGGCTATTAGGGGTCTCAAGCCTCCTTGCTTCAATGGGGATCCAGTTAGACCGTCTTCCACCGTTCCAGTACTCTCTGGATGCTTTGGGTCACCTTCTACCTATCAGACAAGAGTTGAATAAGATCATCAGAGAGGATATCTACAAGCAGTTTGTCTAGGTCACTTGGATCAATCCTCCGGGAGGATTGCGCCCAAAGATGGCCTTTGATGTTGAACATTTCTTGGAGATCAGAGATGGGCTCATTGTCCGACCCCAGTATACGTCTCGTCACTGGATGCATGCCCTTCAAATCCCTCTCGGATAGTTCAGGGTAGGATCACATAGACTCTGGGTAGAGTCAGACCATCAGATCGATAGATCAGATAGGATCTGCCAACTGTGTCATCTACAGGAAGTGGAAACTGAATCACATTTTATCTTCAGATGCCCTGTCTACTACGAGATCAAAGGACGCTTCTATTGTCTTTTTAGGGGGCCCCAAACTCTAGCTGCTTTCTTTAGATACATCGACCAAAGATGTCTAGCGCTCTATATTTAGGAGGCTCTCAAGTTTCGAGCGCAGATCCTCCAGCCTCCCACTAGATCGGACAACACGTAGCTGATCACTGCGTTTTTTCAGCATACTACTGTCTTCCAGGGGCACCAAGAGATCTACTGACCTCGATATTGACCCAGCTCCCAGATCAGTAAGGGCCAAGGGTTCTCAACCCTCGAGATCTTAGCGACAGCTCCATACCAGGCCTCCCCCCAGGAAGCGATCAAGACCCTCTAGACCCCACCGACATCACTCTAGAGGGCGACCCACGCCTGTCGGCCCTGACTCGGGACAACATACACTTTTATAGTTCTCTCATTTTTCCTCGCTCAGCCTCGAATGTTAGGAGTACTAGACCTCCCTCGGTCTTCTCGGCTCCTGGATCTTGTTCACCTAAGCTCCTTCGCCCCTGTGCAGGGCTACATGATTGGAACTGGAGCGAGAGCTCTTCCATGCTTCAACCTATCCCGCTTTGTACATCTTTGCTTCTTTCTATTTTATCGCTTATATTGTATTTCCTTTAAGGGAGATCGATTGATCCTCCCACATGCATAAAATATCATTGTAATCGATAGTCTCATTGACCTACTTTGTGGTCATTAGTGGACATTAATAAAATTATCTTATCTCCAACTCGTGGAAAAAAAAGAAAGAGTCTCTCATGCCTTCCCATGCCTTTTTGGTGTCTAATGAGGTTGTTGAATGGTCATCTAATCCAAGGGCCCACAATGGTTTAAATCAATGCAGGAGAAATAATGTGCACTTTATTTCTCTCCAAATTTAATTTCACTCAACTTAAAATTAAATTTTTTCAAAATGTCACTTTAATCACTAAAGTGTAAATTAAAAACTCATCTCAAGTCATTAATTGCAAGGGTCATGTTATTTTCCCTTTTTAAGTGACTTAGACAAAAAGTCACTAGGGGAACACTTTCCTATGTACAAAAATCAACACTCCTTCTTACCGAGGAAGGTGTTCTACACCACACCCAATTTGTCTCTGAAATAAATGAACTTGCCCCTTCCAAGAGACTTTGTCAGGATATCTGCAACCTGCTAATCAGTGGAAATGTATTGCAACTCCACAACTCCTCTTTGAACATAATCACGAATGAAATGGTACTTGATCCCAATATGCTTTGACCTGTCGTAAAATACAGGATTCTCAGAGAGCTGGATGCAACTCTGATTGTCACAATAAATCACCGTAGGCCTCAGCACCTGATCAAATAAATCCACCAATAACTTGCGAAGCCAGAGTGCTTCGCAACTAGCCTATTTGGCTGCCATGTACTCAACCTCTCTAGAACTCAAAGCAATAGACTTTTGCTTCTGATTGAACCGCGACACTGCTACCGAGGCCAAATTGAAACAATATTCGAAAGTGCTCTTCTGGTCTGCCACATTTCCTGCCCAATCTAAATCCTTCATGCAAAAGTAGTGGACCTAGTGGAGTACATAGATTAAGAGGATCACTGGAGGCTTGTAGGTGTGTTGGATACACCTCGTGGAGCATCCTTGCATTTGGAGCCTTTCTTGTGGATGATATCACCTTGGAGCTTGACATGTGTACTCTTGGAGTGTAGTGCTTCACAAGTGTGAGCCTACATGTGTTATTGTAGGTTGCTTATAAGAGCATAGGCCCACATATATATTGTTGGCCTCCCTTACCTCTCATATATAGAGGAAGGAGAGAGTCCTTCACTCACTCATTTATTCTTGTTCATTCTTGTGAGGCGATGTAATCAAGAGGAGTGTACTACTCCTCTTTGTCTTGGTCTTTCTTTTGTGTTTGATCTCTCTCATTCTCTTGGACTTGCTAGATATTTTTGAGCTTCTTGGAGCATCTTGAAGAATAGGGTTAGGGTTTCATGCCTTAGAGATTTTGAGATTAGGTTTTGAGATGAGACCATAGGTTGTTGTTGGTGAAGAGAAGAAGAAGAGGAGACCTTTTTCCTTGGAGGACATGCTTGTGTGATGCATGGTTGTTGGATCTCCTTGGTGTGAGCTAGGATTTTCATTGTTTTTCTTATCTAGGGTTTTGGAGAGCTAGGGGATTGTACTAGTCTTGTGGTAAGGCTATGGTATGTACATTAATTTCATCTTTATGCATATTAATGAAGTTTTCAGTTGTCTAAAACTTGTATAAATTGAAGATTTGATTTTCTGCCATATATATTCTTCATGGTTTGTAATTTCCAACACTTTAAATGTCGTGTTGATTTAACGTAAGTTAATGACAAATGTGTCATGTCATTTAGCGCTTATATTGAAGAATATAAGGCAAGTTTTGCTATTTAGCCCCTTTGCTGTTTAGACCCACCATTTCTTGGGGCCTTTCTTGGACTTCTTCTTTCCCTTGGCAGTCAAAGCCACATTCTTCTCATCCTCCCTACTAGTAGAAGAGCTCCCTTGCATAAGACCTCTTCGGGTCTCTTCCTGTACGAAATCATCTCAAAAGTCTGTCCCAAGAAGGTAAGTTCTCCCTGGCTACTATACCCTCGACAAAAACAACCCAAGGATTTGCAACCCCATTCACAGCTGTCCGCACTAGCTTAGTGCCATAAACAACCTCCACTACTGCTGCAAGCTCGTCTCTCACTTGAGATATCTTAGTAAGGTAGGAAGTCACTCCATCAGCTTTGGCCATCTTCATTACTCTTCAGTTTTTCCCTCCACACCGTTTTCCTGTTCTCATTTGAACTTTGGAAGAAACTGGTCAAAGCATCCAACATTTCATATGCACGGTCTTTGCTGGAGATATGTCGGATAACATGGTCTTTAACATCTAGAATGATTCTTCTAGCTTTTGTTTCCTTCTTGTTGAAGGCCACAAGTGCTTGTGGATCGGTGGAAGCGGGAACCTGAATAGGATTCGTTTCTGTACTATGAACCACTTCATCCTACAATTCATTTTCCTCCAATATAAGCACCAATCTAGCTTTCCATGGGACAAAATTTCCAACCCCCATCTAGCCTCTCCTCCAACCCAAGTCCTGCTGCCATTTCACTGCAAAATCAAGTTTCAACAAGGTGCTGCCCACTGACAAAAGAAATTCACTGACAGTCTGAAATTTTCACTGTATAAATTTTGCTCCTTTTATAACAACAACTTTGATACCATGTAAATTTTTATTTCATTTCCCAACCTGGTTTCATGCCACCATTTTCATCATTGTTTAATGCCCAATCCAATTTACTTTTAGTTGCAAATTATTTCATTTTCTCATAAACAATTTTGACAGAAACACATGAAGAATTTTTACAACTTCAATGAGCAGAAAAACACAGTCACACATAAAAATCAGACACTTACTGTTGGTCAAATTGACCCAGGCAAAACTCCAACCTCCAGGGAAGACCTGTTCTTGAGAGAGAATTTTATTTCTTTTATAAAATTAAAGTACAACAAAACAGAGACAAACTTATCTCAACCAGTGCTCAGCAAAATGACTGAATTCAGAAATTATTTATAGTCTGAAATTTCTTCCAACAAGTTGCCTAAAAAACTGTGCCAAAACTGAGTGTTTGGACTGTCTCGATTTTCATGCCCACTGCTGTACCGTACGACCTGTATGAACCTCATTTTATGTGCTCCTTGTTGTATGGAATCACCTCGGTTTTTGTGCCCAAAAACTGCATGGAATGTCTTGAAATTTGTGCTCACTGTTGTATGGAACAGTCTTGATTTTTGTGCCCAGAACAGTCTTGAAATTAGTGGCACTTCTGTACAGAACAGCAATAAATGCTGCTGTATGGACCTCGATTTTTGTGCGCAAGAAAATCCTCAGGATTCGTGCTGTACGGAAATGCCTTTAAGGTTGCTGTACAGTCATTGGGAATTGTGCCCACTGCTGTTCTCTCTCTGTCTGCGATATCTCCTTCTTCTCAGCTCTCCAACTCTCATGGGAAAAAAATAATGAGTCTCTCATGCCTTCCCTCGCCTTTTTGGTGTCTATGAGGAAGCTGAATGGTCATCTAATCCAAGCGCCCACAATGGCTTAGATCAATGGATGCGAAATAATGTGCACTTTATTTCTCTCCAAAATTAATTTCACTCAACATAAAATTAAATTTTTCCAAAAAGTCACTTTACTTACCAAAGTGAAAATTAAAAACTCATGTCAAGTCATTAATTGCAAGGGTCATGTTATTTTCCTTTTTTAAGTGACTTGGGAAAAATGTCACTAGGGGAACACTTTCTGAGGTACAAAAACCAACAATTATCTCTTGAATTGCCTAGTGGATTGGGGTTGTTAAGGGGTGAAATATAGTATGTTGTTGCTGCCGTTTTATTTTTATTTCATAACAATCCTAAGGCCTAAAATTCAGAGTGTTAAGATCCAGGAAACCTCTAGGAAAGAGGTGGAATTTTTCAATGGCATGTTAAACATCAATCCATAGAAGTTTCTACAAGCTCAACATCGACAGTAGAAAAATGTTACTCACACAAGAAAACACAAGAGAATTGTTATACAAGTGTGAGAGAAGATTCAAAACTGTACACTGATTTGTATTATGATATGTATATTAGAATACAAAATTGTGGGGAGAGAGATCAAAGTTGACCATGCTTCCAATATGACACTATAAACCATGTGAGTGATCAATTGTAATATAGACTAAGTCACCCAAAGGAGATAAGGCTAAAATAGAATGTAGAAAAGTTCAAATAAATATAATACATGTTCACAAATTCCTCCAAGTGAGGTGTCTCATACAACTTCAACTGGTCGACAGTTTCCACATTATGGGTGCCAAATTATAGTGGTAGGTCCAACTTGAAGGCATCAAGACCCTTTGTTGCATGATAGTGCAAGGACCATATTGAATGGGCTTGAGTTTGTGATACCCTTGATTTTTAAAGCACTGCTTATCCAAATGCAGCCAAACTTGGTTACCAATCTGAAAATGTGGAGCAACTCGATGTAGGTCATGAAGTGCCTTATACTTGGCTTGTGTCTGCTGAAGGATGTTTTGAATTCTATTGTTAATCTTAGCCAAGCTTGTGTGGAGGTTTTCCTTTCTATTTTTCTAGGAGAGGAGGGCATTGCCAATAGAGATGATAATTTCTCATTTTGTGAAGAACAAATTGTTGATATTTCTAGGGAAGGAGGTGCTGCTTTTAATTCAAGTTTTGTTAGTATTTGGCTCCCTCTAATCATCAAGTCCTTGAAAACCTTGATTTCTACCATAGGATATAGATCTTATCCTAGGTATCATAAGTATGGTTATGTTTTGTATTATGATCCAATTTTTCTTGGTTAGGTAACATTCACTGTTATATGGTGGTTACTTTGGATTATTGTATTTAATGTACAATGTTGCATTAATACATTGGTTGGTTTTTTGCCTTTTCTGCCTATATTCTTTGCGCATTTTAATCCCCTTGTTGCATATAGTTTATTATTGTGGTTTCATTTTGTTGATGGGTGCACGAGTCATTGGGATTCATTTGGAAAGAAATTGGAGATACGTGTTTGGGTCTTACTGTAATTAAATTTAATGTGTATCTTCCCTCTGCAGAATGAAAATGTAGCTTCTCTTACTATTTGATAAGATAATTCTTTGAATGCATTCAAGCAAGATATAATATGGGATACTATTACAAATGGGGTTAGTTATTTTCCTTAGTCAATCTCAGATGGATTGTTTGTGATCCGAAGAGGTGATCACTCATTTGCTTTCTATCTAAAGAAGGAATGGTTTTGAATTTATGGTTGTGTGAATAAATTTGTAGAGCCCATTAACCAAGGCATTAGTAGATTGATAGTCTGAATGTAAATCTTGTACAATGCCCTATTGATTTAGATTCCATTACCGAGGAGGAAATTGAAGCATGTTTCTTATATAGCTAGGGGTATAATGTAGGAATCAATAGTTGCACGGCGAACATTGAAGATTGAAGGTAGTGCTGGTTCTGATGTTGTTATAGTAACTTGGAGCATTTGGTTGGAGGAATACAATACTATTATGTGCATATGGGAGTAATGTTGATGGATGCCTTTGTTGGATTTTTAGTGCCTTAGAAAGTGTATGGCAGAGTGCCATTAATGGAAGCAGCAAGTAGAGGTGACATGTGTGCTGGTCTGTACAGCAGCGATGCAACCTTCCTCAAGTAGAGTTCTGTATAGCAGTTGAACAGTTCCCCACAACCCTCCTGCAATTCTGTACAACAGTAATGAGCTTTGGAAATTTGTAGAGCCCATTAACAGTTGAACAGTTCCCCACAACCCTCCTGCAATTCCATATAAGTGTAAATATTTATACTTGATAGGTTCTGACATGAACTTTGGAAATTTGTAGAGCCCATTAACCAAGGCATTAGTAGATTGATAGTCTGAATGTAAATCTTACACAATGCCCTATCGATTTAGATTCCATTACCGAGGAGGAAATTGAAGCATGTTTCTTATATAGCTAGGGGTATAATGTAGGAATCAATAGTTGCACGATGAGCATTGAAGATTGAAGGTAGCGCTGGTTCTCATGTTGTCATAGTAACTTGGAGCATTTGGTTGGAGGAATACAATACTATTATGTGCATATGGGAGTAATGTTGATGGATGCCATTGTTGGATTTTTAGTGCCTTAGAAAGTGTATGGCAGAGTGCCATTAATGGAAGCAGCAAGTAGAGGTGACATGTGTGCTGGTCTGTACAGCAGTGAGGCAACCTTCCTCAAGTAGAGTTCTGTATAGCAGTTGAACAGTTCCCCACAACCCTACTGCAATTCTGTACAACAGTAATGAAGGTGCAGGAGCATCTATATGGAGATATGGAGGGCAACATCCTCAGTTTAGATCAAGTTTAGTTGCCCTTTATATTTAGTAGCTCAGATCTATCTTTGGTTTTGCTTTAGTTATAATTTTTGCACACATTAAGTTTCTAATTTAAGTTTGCATGCATCAGTTTGGTAATTAGGGTGCATGAGCATTTATGGAGAGAGATAGAGGATGCATGCATGATCCACAGTTTAGATCAAATTTAGATTTCAAGTTTAGATTCCCTTTATATTTTATCGTTCAGATCTATCTTTGGTTTTGCTTTAGTTATAATTTGCATTGATTAAGTTTTTAGTTTAAGTTTGCATGCATCAGTTAGGTAAGGTGCATGCATCCTAGCTCAGTTTAGTGAAGTCCACAAGCACATAGCCTAGTAGTTAAGGCACTTGTCTCAATGAGGATACATGCTTGCATGCCTCAAATCTCTCCAATTGAGGCATTGTTGCACATGTGTCCAGATTGATTGTATCGATTCTTCTTCTTAATCTGTAAAAGAGAAGGTGAGGTATAGGTCTATTAATTCTATTTTCAAAGTAGGAAGCAGTGGGGGAAAAGTAGAGTTTGAAGCTTTCAATATAATTCCTATTTTCAAGATTAATAAACAATGATTAAATTCGAGTTTCAAATCTGTGTGCTTGCCACTAGTTTCATTAGCTTGATGTGTTTAAGTTTCTAATAAAAAATAGATTGCAGTTTTGAATCTTTGATAGAGATTTCAGTTTTCTGTTTTCCTAAATAGGTAGGTTAGAAATCAGCTGTAAGACTATTACCATGTGTTGGGGAATTTAAACATGGTATTAGATCTTAGTACTTGAAATCTTCAAGATTCAGTGCATGGAGAGACAAACTGTATGCAGTAGAGAGCAGTTGGAAGATTTTAGTGGGTAGCATGTCCAAGCTTCAATGATTGGAGCAGGACGGTGCCAGTAATTTACATGTGGGACTGTTGAGGGTTGTGAGGTGAGAACACTTTGTGATTTCAACAATTGCAGAGTGTAGCCTATTCCAGACAGTGGCAGCGATGGCAATCCCCAGTATCATGGTATGTGAGAGAGTCAGTTGTTGGAGGGAGTCTCCAACTTTGTTCCATGGAAGTTAAGATTGCAAAACCTCTAGGAAATGTCAGATTTACGTTACCTTGTGGAGATGGTGGTTGTGCCACCTACAAGTGATAAAGTTCTTTCAGAACACTACAAAAAGCCAGTGGTAGTGCAATGAATCCTGTTAGATTCGGTGAATGATCATGTGATCCCTCATATCACTGGGAAGAAGATTGTCAAGCAAATGTAGGTTGTCTTGGGAATCTTGTACCAAAGTGTGAATGTATCTAGGATGATGATCTTAAAGAACAAGCTCAGTGCTACTCCCATGAGCAAGATAGATATAGTGACAACTGCAAGCTATCTTGTGAAGATAACATAGCTGAGAGGTCAAATTACTGTAGCCTGGGACAAAGTTGAGGACAATGAGCTAGTTTAGATTTCTTGAAATGGATTTAGCTCACCATGGCACAACTTTGTGCAAATTATTCATGGACGGGAGAAGACCTAGCTCTCATTGGGAAAGTGGGGAGAAGAGGGAGGAAAGGAAGACCTAGGAGGGGTCATAACAACAATGAGGGAATCAAATTCTTCATGTTAAGGGAAGAAAGACGTGAGGCATTTCCTAATTGTGTCGAACCATCTCTTACCGCCTAGATAGGTACTAAACCGATCCATCATGGAGGATATCTACGGATTGTACATTCAGGTTACTTGGACTTAACCTTCTACCTCGAGCACTTCCTAGAGCTCCAGGATGGCATTATTGTTCGCCCCCCATACACGCGTAGACATTAGATGCACTCACTCATGATTCCCTTGGGACAACTTTGGGTTGGTTCTCATCGACTCTGAGTGGAGACAGACCACCATCTACCATGATCTGATAGGATCTGCAATGTGTGCCACTTCCAAGAGTTGGAGACAGAGATGCACCTCGACTTTAGGTGCCCTTTATACTATGATATGAGAGGATGATATCACTGCCTCTATAGGGACTCAAGGGGATCCCTCTCTAACTTTTTTCGACATTAGGAATAACGATGCCTCACCCTCTTCATTAGGGAAATACTCAGCCATAGGTCTCTGTTCCTACACACCCCACCCCACCCCACCTTGGGAGGACTATGATGACAACCTCTTATTTTAGTGTTGATTCCTTGGATCATAGCAACAAGCAACGAGCAGACTCCTAGAGTACCTCCAACAGTAGAGTGGTGTGACCTCGGCCCCCCTCATCCTCCCCCTCTGGGAGTTGCTGAACCATACACTAATCCACTCATTCTCAGTGTGCCAAAGGTCCAGGCAGGGTGCCCCTCGCTTGCCATATTCCCTCCTAGCCCCACTAGGGAAACCAACGGTCTATCTAGAGTTTCTTTCCTTCGACCTCGAATGTTAGGAGTATTCCTTGCTCTTACATCCCTCCTAGGTTCATACAGTCAAGCATCTTGATGGCTTCGGAGAACCTCAACACTGATAGCGAGCAAGCGCCTCAATCACTCCCCTCGCCCACGACCATTAGGCCTAGGAGATTATGACATCACTGGATCCATCTTGAACTCTTTCTCGCATTCTTCCTCTCTCTTGATAGGTTTTTGAGTGGTTTGAGTTGTCCAACCTCGAACACACTCACTTTGTATTTTGCATCTCGTACCTTTGATACGGTTTTATACTTGTTTATGAGGCTTTTTACTACTAGTATCTTTATTTTATCTTAGTTTCAACACTTTCTAGGAGTTGCATTTGCACTCCACATTGTACTCATACTAGATGTATCATCTAGTCCCATTGACCTACTTTTGTGGTCATTCGTTGCACATTACTAAAATTATCTTATCTTATCGTATGCTTTAGGTCCAACAAGCATGGTCACTATGCTTCTCAATGTTTTGAGGGGGAGTGTTATGCAACCAAGTCCCAAAAATACAATAAAAAGAGTAATAGACAATAAGAGAGTGATCCATGCCTTAACAATGAAGAATAGAGATAAATATCAATCGTCTTCGAGGGAGGAACCTTCTTACACAATGTACTAAGTACACAAGACAAGATGATATACAATGATGACTAAGATGAGAATATCTCCTTCCTATATATATAGGAGACTAAGAAATCGGACACGCTCAAATAGGGTCGTGTGTTGCGTGTCTGACACGGACACGTCTCTGTAGCGTGTCTCGAACTTGGACATGCCTGTCCGATGATTGTTACAGCGTGTCTCGAAAACAGGACACACACTTCGCGGAAAAGAGGCACTTCAGGTTGCTGCTTCAACATTGGATTAGGGGTTGTCTCGTGGTTCAGCAGGAAGCATAAGTCAGTAGCATTGAGTTCGACAAAGACTGAGTACATGGCAGCCAGTTTGGCTGCTTGTGAGGGAATGTGGGTTAGGAAGTTGCTTTCAGGGTTGTTTGAGTGTGAGCTAGAGGCTACAATAGTTCACTATGATAGTTCGAGTGGCATCATGCTATCTGAAATTCCAGTGTTCCATGTCCGGAGCAAACACATTGACATTTGGTACCACTTCTTGAGAGATTGTGTTTAGAGAGGAACCATTCAGTTGGAGTACATACAGACAAATGAGCAGGTGGCAGACATTTTCACCAAGGCACTTTGCAGACACAGTTTTGTAAAGTTCAGATACAAGCTGGGGTTGCTATAGAATCCCTTCCTCGTTGAGAGGGAGTGTTAGAAAATGGCAACAGGGAAGGGCATCTAGCATTGCATGTGTCCTTGCATGCTAGAAATACATTAAACAGGAAGCCAAATGTATTAAAGTGATTTTCCATACAAGTGATGGCTAATCTAATCTTGGCCATTGATCTCACCAGAGGATCGCATCCATTGATCGATAGTGAAGGTTAGGGTTTTCGCTTAGCCATTGAGTTAAAAGGAGATTTGTTGGAGAGGACACGTATACAGGAGAGATACAGATAGAGAGAAGTCATACGTAGGATTTTGCTGAGAAGACGGAGGAACAGTGACCCGATAGAGTCATCGAGCTTCTAGGCAGAGCTAGGCTGTACAAGATCACGTAGAGGGTAGCCGTACCAGTTTGGCAGAGGCAGTCGTACAACCGTACGGAATATGTACATGCTAACAACGATGTCGTACGGATCCGTACAGTTGCACAGAGGAGGATGTACTGCTGATGCAGAGGCTGTACAACTGCGTTGGGGTGTGTTGGGTTGCTGGAAGTTGTCCAGTGTTTCTTCAAAGGCTCCTTTCGCCAGGTTGGGTGAATTTGTCTACTGATTGTAAAAGTTCCATATTTTCATAATACAAAATTCATATCTAACTGCAGCACTGGTTTTCCTATCTTGGGTTTTATCCGGGGGTTTCCATACCCAAAATAACTGTCTTTATTATGTGATGTTGTGAATGTTTCTCACTTTTTTATATTCCATTGCAATACGAGTGAAGAAGTTCATTTTTGGTTTTCCAGTAACAAATTAAATATACTGTTTAGCCCTAGTTTGAGCTTTAAAGGAAAATTTACAATAAAAATAAGTAAAGGAACCAAGGAAAACAAGCTTTCCTTGGGATCTTGGCTTGCCTGTTGGTGCATCCAATTAAAGCACTTTAAACTCTGCTAGATAGTCAATTAAAAATCAATATACTAACTTCTTATTTAAATCTTTAAAATTTACTATTAGATTACTTGAAAATTGAGAAGCTAGCTATGTTAGATCTACAAAAATATGCTTTAAAATTGAGATCTAAACATATGTATCAGATCTCGAATAAGATTTAACTTCAAGAATAAAGAGATCCGAAAATTAAAAAGATTGGTAGCCAAGAAATTAAGTTTTTTGAAGGTAGAAGAAGCGAGAACCAACTCTAGTTTTGAAAGAGAAGAAGACCGGATGTGCCTGCAACCCAACAAAATTAAACGAAATGAAACAAGAAAAACTAAAGATGGATGAAGAAGCAACTAAGCTTAACTTCCTCCTTCAGTCACCTATTTTGCACTGTCACAAACACTTGCCAAAAAAGATTAAATCCAGAATGCATAATTAACATAGATTAGAAGGGCATTAGTACAACTGAATACACCTGTTGCTTCATTATCTCTAATTAATCTAGCATTAATAAGAAAATCAAAGACAATGAATGCTTATTCTATGTGTTTTGGAATAACCCTCTAAGTTGGATAAATCAACAATTATTGCAAAGTAATTAATGACTAGTTGGACGTCACCTCAAAACATCGACCAAAAGCACATCAAAGGGGATAGTTGCTCAGTATCTGGCCTCCAAAGCCTTTCAATTTTTTTTCTTTAACATGTGATCAAATGATCAAGCGAAATTACAAGAGCAAAGGTTCAATGCTTCATTCTCTCAATAATGGAGCAATGCCTTGCTTATATAGAAAAATATGACCAAGAGGGGGCAGGGGTGCACTTGCCCAAGAGAGAATGCATTTGATTCCTTGGCATGACTTGGAAATGAGTTGGAATGAGTTGTACAATGGAAACATCTCTTAGCAAAAGTGCCACCTGCTAAAACTCATGCCATCTCATAATGGATACATCCACTTTTTGGAGAATGTGCCCTCTCTTTAGATGAGGAAACTTTCACTTGCCGATACTTGCCGAGAAAAACACTAAGTGTTTTAGAAGCGTTCGAAATGTTTTTACTTTACTTCACCAACTCACAAATTTCAATTTTGACATGTTTATTTTATTTTATGAGTTGCCCAATTTTTCAATTTATCTATTTTTTGGTCATTTTTACCATTTTCGAGTAATAATTAATTACTCGAAAACTTAGGAAAGTGGGTTTAGGGGTTAAGTGGGTGCTCTGGGTTAGAAAATGAGCATCCCCATGACAAATTCCGCCCCTAGACCACACTTTTATGCCTTAGAGAAAAATTACAATTAACTTATTAAAAATAAGCCTGGAAAAAACAGAAAAGTTGATATTTTCTGGAAATTAAAAAAAAACCTATGGGGGACTTAGTACATGTTCATATGACTAAACAACAATGATTATTATGGTAATATACATTGACACATAGGTTTTAATAACCTCCTAAGGTCTAACCACCAAGACATTTACTCTATCTTTGGAGGAGTGCGTGAAAAACGCGAAAATTATTATTCATTAAGAACGACATATAATTTTTAAGGAAAAAACAACCTAGAGTAAAGTATTGATGATTAAATCTTAGGAAAGCCAAACCTTTTACATTTTTTCATCATGCTAAGTCATTTATTACAATTTCCCTGCAGGGTATGAACATGTAAAAAACAAAAAAGGGCCATTGATTGGCCTGATGGACTTCTGAACACGTGATGAACAATTCAACGTTCAAGTCTTTGACTGCTCACTAGAAATCCACCTAAGTGCAACTTAGTGGATAACAGGTAGCATGTGCATGGTTATGTTTTGTATTATGCTTCTAGTCATCCTTGTTAGGTATCACCGACCGTTATATGGTGGTTACTTTGGATTGTATTATATTGTGTAATTGTTGTGTTAATACATTGTTTGACTTACATTTTCCATCTATGTTCTTAGTATTTTTATCTCTTTGCTGCTTGTAGTTTATCTAGTTTGGCTTGTTGCTAAAGTTGGATAGGGTGCTGTCTTTATCTTAAACAAAACTGATGTTTACTGAGCCTAGAGAAGGAACTGTTCTGTTTATGGGCAATATGTTGCCGCTGATGTTGGAGGGGTGGAGCTGCTGATAGGATTTGAAACTTTGCCCAACTTTGTAGATAATGTGCTATTTTCTTCTTATAAATAATTAATGTTATTGGGCAATGGGCATGGAGATTCATCATTAAAGCATGTGGCTGACAATAGAGAAGAAGGGTGTTGGTTTTTGTTGGTAGGTTGCTGCCATTTTTGGAGGAAAGGGGAGTGGTTCCTTTTGTGCCAAATCTAATGCTGCATTTTTGCAAAATTCTAGCAGATTCTCAATCGTAAGGGTTCTTCAGAAAGAGGAAAGAGTGTCGGTGTGTCTTCAATCCTTCAACTGTCCACTCTTATTCACTTATTTGTTTGATGGTCTGTGTCTCTTTGACATAATCAGTGTTCTTTCTCAGGTCAAACCCACTACATGATTTTACAGCACAGTATCTCTGGGAATTGTGACAGGAATCTAGTTTTATTGAATTCCCCCCATAGTTTTCTTTTATTAGGAAGGATTATGATATTTCGTGTACTAATTACCTTTACTAAGCTTATAGATTCAGATCTGAAATTCTGTCTTTCAGTAGGAATAATTGTTTCTAATCCCTGCTGACATTTCCTTTGCATTAATAGTTTGGTGGTATAGTTGAATTTTCCATCAGTAGAATAGTGCCTGTTTCCCTCCCTGCAGAGCCCCCCTCCCCACCTTGGACCACCTTTTGCTTCGAGGAAGGTGACCCCGACATCTTCTTTTCCGCACTTCGCCAGACTCTTCCCTCTAAGACCCATTTCTCCTCACTTGACTTTGCCTCTGCTAAGTACCAATGTCTCTCATCTGCAATTTGGGAGGCTGCACTTAACTCCTTCCCCCACTCCACTCATACCACTTCTACCACCCCTAAACTTGGCTCTTGCCCCATGAACAAGTGGTACGATGAAGAATGCAAAAACCTCCACCAAACATTTTGTTATGCCTTCCTCCTCTCCCATTCTACTTACCACGACATTCAAATCTCTTACCGTCGTTTCCTTCGTTGTAAGAAACGTCAATTTATCTCTCAGAGAAGACAGGAACTCTCGGTTCTCCTCGCCCATTCCCCCAGGCTTTTCTGGCGTATCATCCTCCCTCAACGCTCCCCTCTCCCATCCGACCTTGAGCAACAACAAAGCAGTAGATGAGGAAGGCTACCAAGCAGATTTCTTCAAACATGGTCTTCGTGCTTTGGTTAGTTATTTGGTTGATCTCTTCAACCATGTGGTGCGTGAAGGTTTTCCTTCGGTTTTGTCACATCATGTTATTTATCCGATCCACAAGTCAGGTTCCACTTCTGATCCCAACAACTACAGAATGATCATGGTAGGCCACACATTCTCAAAGTTATATGCCATCATTCTTCATAGGAAGCTATCCAGCGATCTCGAGCAGAGAAACCTTAGAGCCCGGGGCTAGGTAGGGTTTAGGCCAGCACATCAGACTATTGACCATATTTTTACCCTCCGGGCCGTGATTGAGGAGGCACGCCATCGTTCCTCGAAAGTCTACTGCTGCTTCGTGGACTTTCGGAAAGCCTTTGACTCAGTTTCGAGAGAAGATTTACTGCAGCGGGTCAGAGACGTCGGCATCTCGATGACCCTACTGACAACTATTATGCGTCTTTATGAGTCCGTCTGTGGTTGCCTTTGCACAGTTCGAGGTTTGTTTGAGTTTGTCCGAAGCACTATTGGGGTTAAACAGGGTTTCCCACTGTCTCCCACCCTGTTTTGGATCTACATTGATGAGTTGGAAGCCTTCCTCCACAAGCATATCCAGGACACAGATGGGTGCTTTCTCCACCAGGTCATGATCTCTATTCTACTTTTTGCCGACGATGTAGTACATCTTCCTCCTTGGAAGGTTTGCAAAGACAGCTAGATGCCTTAGCCCTGTTCTCTGATCTTCGGAAGTTGACGGTGAATTTGAGAAAAACAAAGGTTATGATCTTCAATGGAGTGAAGAAGGCCATTGACTTCTGTTTCCTATTCAAGGGGGAGGAAATCGAGATCACCTGCACCTATACGTACTTGGGAGTGCAGTTCTTAGGTCCTCGATTCAGTCTACAACCAGCCCTCTAGCCTTGAATCAATAAGGGGTACAGGTCCTTGGCCTTCCTAGAGAGATAGTGTTTTCGCCATCACTTCCAGGATATCTCTTCCAAGATGAACCTGATGGACACCTTGATCTGTCCCATTGTTTTATACGGATCAGAAATTTGGGGACCCTCTTTACTCGAGTCGGATTGGGCCTCAGTTGAGAGAGTTCAGATCCTTCTTCTTTGGCGCATCATCAGATGTAAGCAGACAGTGCCGCAACACATTGATAGACCAGACAAAATCTGCCAAATATGCCATTTACAGGAAGTGGAAACCGAGTCGCACTTTATCTTCAGATGTCAGATATACTACGGGATTAGAGGACGTTTCCACTGCTTGTTTAGAGGCCCTCAAACTCTGGCTGCCTTTTTCAGATATGTCGATTAGAGATGTTTAGCACTTTACATTCAGGAGGCTCTCAGGTTTTGAGTGCAGGTTCTTTAGCCCCCACCAGACCCGATACCACACAGAGGATCACGACATTCTACAACATGGTACCACCTTCCAGAGGCACCAAGAGACCTACTGACCTAGATATCGATCCAGTTTCCAGATCAATAAGATTTGCAGGTCTCGACCCATGAGATCTCAGCGATAACTTCATACCAGGCCTTCCTCCGAGAGGCGTACAAGGTCGTCTAGACCTCACCGACAACTCTTCATAGGACGTCCCGCACCTACCAACTCCGATTCGGGCCAACAAACGCTATTGCACTTCCCTCAGTTTACCTCTTTCAGCCTTCGATGTTAGGAGTACTATACCTTCCTCGATCGATTTGGCTCCAGGATCTTGTCCACTTGAGCTCCTTCGTCCCAGAGCAGGGTTATGTTGTTGATACTAGGGCAGGAACTCTCCCATACTTCATCCCAGCTCGCATTGTACACTTTTACTTCTGTTTTTTTTACTTGCATTGTATTTCTTTTGAAAGGGGATCGTTTGGTATCTGGATAGCATGAACATCATTGTAACTGACAGTCCCGTTGACCTACTTTGTGGTCATTAGTTGGACATAATAAAATTATCTTATCTTATCTTATCTTCGCCAAAGTGATCAAGACACCAATGACATAAAAATTTAAAACTTTAAAGTTGCAGATTTAAAGTTGGCTTATTGAAGATTTGATGAAATCTGTGATTCTCACTGCCGTACTAAAATTCTAATAGGATGAAGAGGGATACTTATCCCTTGAGTAAGAAAGCATTTACTCTAATGCTAGAGGAGCCCTGCTTGTGATAGGGGTAGTGTTCCTAAACTATCCTTGCAAATACACTAGAAATATTGTCTTTCTTAGTCATATTTGAGGGGATCAATTTGAGAAATAATAGGTCTTCAACTTGTGATTAACTCCAGATCTTGGCTTTGATTATATATTTGATAATATCTTTGTTTAGAATATTACCGAATGATTTTTTTTGACTTCTTCCTTGAAATACTTGCAATATGGCTTGGCCAACAAAATTCCAAGTGGCTTTATAAAATTGGCTCAAGAACCCCTCCAGTCCTAGTGACTTGTCACTAAGTAATTCCAAAAAAGCTATAGACAATTTGTCCAACATCAATAATTAATCATAGAGATTTGTTTGAGCGTCTAATGGCTTTTGTGGCGCCACATCTGTAATGTAGATTTGTATGGGTTCATATATAATACACAAGAAGATTGACACATGCATATGTGGAGAGAATAATAGATTCCTATTATATGAATGTTGTAGCAAATACATAATTAGGAGTGCAGGCTAGGATACCCACATATAGTTGTGGTGGTTCAATCACCTAACCCTCACATTCACATAAATTTGTTCACATGTTAGACTGATATTAACATAAAGCTAATCATGTAATATAAAATTACTTTTAATATTGAGTTCGTGCTTCTTGTTTTCTTCTTCAACACACAATGGAGGTTTGCAGGGCCACCCTACGTTCTTCACTTGTGCCATGTGATGGAAATAACATTTTGTATTGAGACACAAATTACTTCTCGATATTGACTTCTTGGGTAAGACTCCTCATTAGTGTTTTCATGGCTGAGATCTTTTCGAAGGTTTCTTTGGATGATCCCCTGCCTTAAAAAAGGTCCTTGGTTGGTTCCACTCCCAAGCTAGGGGAGTCTAACCCTCAACTACAGTTCTCTATCATTACATATTTTAGCAACCCTGACATGATGTTAGAGCTTTGTTGCATGAACATGGAGAACCTCAAAGGGGTTTCACTGAAAAGCCTTTGGCCAATATACTTTAGTTCCCCAACAATTTCGTCTAGTTTACTTCCAATGGCCACAATTTGGTGTCCATCGTCTTTCTCAAGGGAGGTAATTTTGGCAATTGCATCTTCCCACCAGTTGATCCAGTCGTCTTCAGCCCTCAGAAAAGGTTCACTATCTTCCTTAAACAATTTAAGCAATCTGATTTGCTTAGATGTGAAATATTCATGATATAGTAGGGCCTTAGCATTCATATCTTCTTAGCAGTGTAGGAGATAGGAAAGTGAATTGACTGGTGGTTGGAGACTACCTTTTTCCAACACTTGCACACACTGAGACACGGAGATAATAATATAAAGTATTCTTCTCTAACAACATGGTTTGGTCTAATTGCTGAACTACTTGTTCATTATCCTTTCTGGTGTTTTCTTTTTGTAAGTAAGCACCCATGGGGGATTTGAACTCGTGACCTTCCATTAACAACTTCTCATCTCAATTACTCATTACCAATTGCTCTAACCCCCATGGGCAGTTATAAGATGGTTTTATGAGAGGTTAATAAATGGTATTGTTTCTACTGTCCAGAAAGAAACTTATGGGAAACTATTGCCGAACTTAAAAATATAAAAAGATATGCAAATTTTCAAGTTTTTAAAATATCTGAAGCAACCCCCTCCCTCCAGCACTTTTATGAGCAAATGTAACAATGAGTAACGCTTGTTCTCAATCCCCTGGTTTCCCTCTTTAAACGGAGCAAAAAAATCGAAAAATCTTCAGACTTGGATGATATTTTCCAATTTATCCTGATATTTTGCCAATATATCATGATATTTTCAAAATTTGAAAATATTGCAATTTTTTCAGCTGATAATATTGAGTTGCGAGAATCACGATATATCGTGATGTCAGAGGTATTTTTGCGATATTTGCAACACTGGTTGTAATATATTTGTCTTATGTGAATGTCACTTTGTAGATGAGGACCTTTTACCATGAATTAAACATTAAATATATATATATAATGTTTCAATTGTCTTATAAATTTATTTCTTGATGGAATGGTTTTAGTAAGGTTACATTGGATTTTAATACCTGATATTTATATACTTTCAGTTCCTGTATACAAGTTTGCATCACTTCCTTGCTTTTAGGAGATTGCTCTTGGACTATAGGAGAGAGATACCTGTATTCTTCATTGCGAGCTACCAATTTGCCACTTAAACTTGCACTGAATTTGTTCAGAGCAATAGACTGTCCTTCAGATTGCATCTTAGCCTTATTTTGGGGACATTGTGGGTTGGATTAGTGGATAGGACATTTCTGTCCATGTTGTGCTGTATATTTCTTAACAGCACCTTCTATATCAAAGTTCTACAACATATTTGTTTTCTAAATACCCTTTAGCCTGGAGATGCCCTGTCCACTCTATTAAAGAATTGTACATAATGTAGTTAGTAGTCCCATTGATTACTTTTTAGTTCTTTGTGGTCATTGTTGGTAATTTCCTTTTCTTTTAAGACATTAATCTCAAACTATATATGAATTGTATCCATTTTGCTGACAGGGGAGAAATTGATGCATTTGAAGAATATTTCAAAATGTCTCCGCTTTCTGTACAAAGATCATATTAGTTACACAAACAAATGATGAATTTGGATGTCATGCATATGCTTAGGTTAACTTACATTAGTTTCATGTTGGAGCTAATATTTCATTCATGGATTGATAATGTTTGTGAAACATTTTCTTAAAACCACGTTTTTTGGTTGCAGGGAGCGCTTGCTAATTGATCCAAAGGAGCATCCTATATTGTTAGCTGAACCATCCTCAAATTCGCAACAACAAAGGGAGAGGCAAGTTTATCTTGCCTTATCTTTGGCAAGAAAGGGAAAAGTTATAAGGGAACAGTTATCTCACTTTATTGCATTCATACTTAAAACAACCTATAAAAATCATAGCTAGTAAATTGCATGCAAGGTATTATTTTCTTTTATTGTATTTTGAATCTTGATAGATATGCTTTAGACATTTGCATCAATTCTTATCTGCTTCAAATTGTAACATCGGTTATTAGTGGATTACATGTGATCACTTAGTTGTCTTTTTCACAAATGAGTTTCAGAGAATTCATTCTGAGTATATGTATCCAAAACTGGAATCTAAGAAGGGAAAAATGCTAGCCATTGTAGAATTTATGGAGGATTTAGAAAAACTTAAGGATATGGAGCATATAAATACAAGGTTGGATAACCAACACACCAAAGCAAACTTAAGATGGAATGAATTGGTGAGGACAAGAAATGAGGACAAGAACAAACTTGATGATCCGAGGACCACATTGACTAATGTACAAGCCCAACCACTTTTATTCCTGTTAACATTGAATTTTCCCTAGGCATATTCAGTGTTAAGCTTCATCGTGTTTGTGAGCACATATTTGGTTCCAGTGTTTGAGATGAGGGTGAGCGCTATTTATAGATAATTTCAGAGTGAGATGTCATGTTCACTATTCAGACCTGAGTATCTATTCTTAGCAGGGATACAATGCTTGCATGTTACATGTGGACTTTGAGCATGCATGGGAGATTGATTGCTTCAAATGGGTACTTTCTGATTTTGAGATTTGCTTTCTTGGGGAATTTTTTATTTTTAGAGACTTTCTATTTTTGGCATCTGATTGCATTTGAGTACCCATTTGTTGGTTTTCCAAAAGCACATTCTTTGGTTTTGCTTGTTTTGGAAAGTTTCTATTTTAGAACTTGCAATTTTAGGAAACAAATTATGTTTTTTTGATGACCTTTTTGGAGGAGAGCATGTGTGCGAATTTTGGTGATGGTCAGAGAAAGCTAGTCTTTAGGATTCCCATTTTTGGGCATTGTGATACATGGATAGGTTTGTGTGGTGATGGAGAGGAAAACCCAAAACTTTCAAGTGATTTTGTCAAAATGCAGAATTAGGTTTTTTCTCATGTCTAAATAGCATGTACCCTAGTTTGCTTTACACTAGTGGAGATGGATTTTGTGTTTTCAGAAAATTTTGAGCACTTCCTCATTTGGAAGGAGATGAGTGCCCTAGTTTATCTTTGGCATGTGCTTTTTCAAGATGTTTTTGTAATCTTATTCAGTGTGCTTTTTAAGGCTTCTGTATTTTGAGCCAGAAGGAGTGTGCCCCACTTGTGGTTTACTTATCAATAGTTCCAGGTTATTATGGGTCAGAAGACGGTGTCCTACTTTTGGTTTATTATTTGTAGTTGCAGGTTATTTTGGGTAGTGTCACGCTGCACTTGTACCCAATGCACCTTCAGATGTGTCCCAGGGAGAGAGAGGCCATCTTTTCTGACTAGGAGGGGTGTTATTTGGCAGTGGTGGTTATGGATGGGCTCTTTGGCCCTCCTTTAGGAGTATTATGGCATAATGGCACTATTGACTGCTCTTTGTAGCAGTTTTTAACTCCGGGGCTCCTAGGGGTTGGTCACTTGACTTCACACTTGTTTCCTTGCATCGATGACCTTTCTTTTAGCTGTGAGGCCTTGGTCTCTCTTCATAGTCACCTTAGACACCCTTCTTGGTCTCTCTGCACACTGGCACCCTCTCTCCTTGGGCTGTTTTGATGATGACATCATCCTCTCCACCAGGGATGATTTTAAGGACCCATACTTATTAAAAGTGTATAAATGTTGGCGAATCTTACCAATTCTTAAAACACCAACTAAAAAATGTTTGGCGATATTTTTCATAAAATATTTTAATTTCTAAGGATATTATATCGTTTATATAATAAATTGGCGATTTTTAGGGTGAAAAAAGTTTACCCCATCAAAATTGGGCAAAACAAGGCTTCAAAAATTGCAAAATGGTGATCTTTTTTTGGAGAACCCCCCCTAAAAATAGCCCATGGGCTAAATTTCGCCCCTAAAATTATCCCTGCTCTCCACTAGGCCGTACTGCCATTTTTTTGGGGGGGGGGGTGTTGAGGGATTATCGACACTTTCGGGGTTAGATGGGGCATGACACCTCCCCCTTGCACACTCGACCCTTTCGTTCAGAGTGATTTGCTTATTTTTAGCCATTTTTGTCATTTTAGGTAGTTTCTGGGGAAAATCCCCAAGTTACCCATAAACTAGATTATTTTATATTATTTTTGTTATAATTTTAAGTTGACATTTTAAAATTTCAAATTGACATTTTAAAGGCATGCTGGCTTGGTTATTTTTGTAAAATTAGTGTGAGAAGGATATAAAATTATAAGCCTCTCCTCACTTCATTTGAACATAAGACAAGGGGGATAAAACATTATGTTATTATCTTACCCTTCTTAGGGCTCTTGGAGAGATGTGCACCTCTTGAGGAGGATATCTTTTCTGGTTTGAAGGCAAATTTCTGGAGTTTTTTGGTTCATGCTCTTTGCTAAGGTGATGTTAAAATTTGTTTGTCACACACATGCACAAGGAGTTATCTAAGTTCTTGTCTTGATTTCTCTTTATTAAACGTTGATGGACGATGCTTGTTTATGGTCAAATGGTAGCCATTAGTGTTGCATTTTGTCAAAACTAGGTAATTTCTTAGCTTTTTTGTCACCATAGTATTGTGAGGGACGTCCTCTAGGAGGAGTCCTTTGAAGCTTGGGCTTTAGGTCTCTGAGTTTTGTCCTAACTAGGCTTCCTTTAACTAGGTCTTGTGGCTGTTAGAGAAGGCCCTAGTTTGCCAAACTTTGAAAGGACCTCTCAAGAGGATGGCTGGTCTCCTTCTTTGATGCCCTAGGGTTAGGGTAAAACCTTAAAACCCTTGGCTTTATTCTCATACAATTTTCCTTCAAATCTCTTGCATTTGCATGTGTAAATTTGCATTTTCATGGTAGAATTAAGGTTAGAATTAGGTCTGCATTTTTATGTCTAAAACCCTAAAAAATAAAAAAATAAAATTAATTTTTTCAAATTTCGGGCTTCCCTAAAATTTCGGCCTCCTTCCCTATAAATTCGGCCTGTCTATTAAAGCTCTAAAAACCCAAAGGCAGAATTATAGGGAACCCTAAAAATACAAAAATTCTTAAAACCTAAATTCTACCCTAAATCTAACCCTAAACAGTCCTAAAATCCTACCTAAGGGCCTGATCTACCCCTACTAAACCCTCGGTCCTTCTCCCTTCTTCCTTCTTCCTCACCCTTGGCCTACCCTCATACATACCCTTGGCCTTCCCTATTGGCAATCCCCAGACCTTGGCCTCATCCTTTGGGCCTCCCTACCACCTTGGCCTACCCTTTGGGAACCTCCTCTAACCTCGGCACACCTTATTTCAGGCTCGGTCTTCTGTTTTAGGATCTGTCCCAGGCTAAACCAGCCAAAGGACAACCCTTTCAGTGGCTGTCACAGTCCACTGTGTGTCATTTGCAACCCTAGACAGGGTCTGCAGCCCTATCTTGCCACTCATAAACTGTGTTAACCCTTGTACAGCAGCAAACAAACAGTTAGTTTGAAGAGTAGTTAGTCAAGGATAGGTTGTAATTTGTGGAAATTAACTTAAAGGACTGTCATATTTTGAAACACTGATTTGTTGCAAACTGTCCATTGCTGGTTGTCCCATTTCATGATCATTTAAAGGCCACATATCAGACTTCACTTGCACATACATTGTTATATCTCATGTGAATGGGCAGTCTATGTAGCTAAATGATATTTGTCTTTGAAAGTGACTGAGATTTATATATTCTGGGTGATGAATACTGTTGAATGTTAATGCATTTAATCACTAATTACTGCTGTTATGTTAGAATTTGGCTGGCACATTTGCACATTTATTTGTATGTTAAGTCTGCACACGAATGATTGATTACTTTGAGCTAGTGGTCTAAATGCCTGGAATCTATTCTTGTTATGTTTTGCATGTTATTACTCATTAGCAAGTTTCACTGAGTGTTCTACTATTGCTTATTGCTTACTTAAATTGGATATTAGTGTTGTGGTAACATAGAAGAACCTTCATACTTACTTATAGCAAGGCACTGGTCACTAACAATTGGCATAGAAGATATAGTCTCCAGAGTAGTTTGGATGAGTGGCTAAGGTGACAATGGTCACTTTCTCCTATAGTTGCTTGTCGGTGACTAGCCTGCTAGTTTAATCTTAAAAAGCCATTTGAAAGTCACTACTGACTTCCCCTCAGGTCTCGGTACAATCTCCTATACGTCATTCTTCATGGACTGGAATTCCTTCGTCATGGCATCCTTCCAAAGTTGGTGTCTGGATGCTTCTTCATACGTGGTAGGTTGTGAGTCAATGATGTGACTCATCAATGCTACATAACTCGAAAACCTCTGAGGTCTTTTACTTTCTCGATAAGTGCCATGTGGAGCTTTGTGCCCCTTTGGTATCCTGCAATGTCTGTTGTGCCCATCTAGGTCTTTTTCGGCTCATTGCCATATCTGTGGGAGCATCAAGTGGCTCAACTGGATTCATGGGATTGATTGGTTCATTCTTTTCTTCAACCTCCCTCTTAACTACTGGAGGGGGAGATGATCTCATCTCTTCGTCATCACCGATCTCTATATTAGATCCTCTTTCTTTTCAGATAGCCATCTCTTCTTCAAAGGTCACATCCCTACTGACTTAGATTTGCCTCGATCCTGGGATGTATATTCTGTAAGCCTTTGAAGACTCACTGTATCCCATGAATGTTCACTTCTTGCCTAAAGGTTCTAGCTTCGTCCTTTTATCCTTGGGCACATGAATGTAGACTGGACAACCAAAGATACGAAGGTGGCCCACTTTTGGCTTCACTCTTGTGAAGGCTTCTTTCGGAGTCAGGTTATTCAAGATTTTATGAGGGCTTCTGTTTTGTACATAAACAGTTGTTTTGGATGCTTCTGCCCCTACCACTGTTCTGCTCTTTCTTTCTGCAACCCCATTTTGTCGAGGGTTGTATGGAACTTTGAGCTTCCTCTTAATTCTTGCTTCCTTGCAGAAATCATTGAATTCGATAGAGGTATATTCTCCAGAGTCCACCATTGTCTGATCTCAGGATCTTAATTTTTCTTCCTGACAAATTCTCGACTTGTGCTTTGAATTCTTTGAACTTGCTGAGTATTTCCTCGGATTCCTTGGTCTTGAGAAAGTGTATCCATGTCTTTCGTGAGTGGTCATCAATAAATGTTACATAAGAGTTGTAACCACCCAATTAAGTAACTGTCATGGGTCCGCACAAGTGAGAGTGTATTAGATCCAATATTCCCTTGGATCTTCTTTCACTTTTCGGAAAGGAACCCTTGGTATTCTTACCAAATGCACATCTTCTACATATACCATCATGGTCTACATGAAGCATTGGTAGACCTGTCACCATGTTCCTTAAAGCTGGAAGAGCTTGATAGTTTAGATGGGCTAGTCTTCTGTGCCATAACTCACTTATGTTAGTGGAATTATGGACTAATGCTTGAGCTGGTAAGGTGCTTAATCGATACAAGTCCTCCCTTACACCAATCACTTTTGCTGTGTTCATGCTAGAATTCTTGTGCCATGCAAGCACATTGCCATTTGCAAATGTAACTCTATATCCCTTGTCCTCTAAGGCAGAGATGGAGACAAGGTTTCTTTTCATACCAGGTACATAAAGCACATCATTCAGATGTAGCAAGTCATTGGAATATAATTGAAGAGAGGTAGATCCAAATCCTTTCACAGTGTAGTCGGCATCATCTCCAAGTACAACACGGAGATGAGATTCTTTCTCAATAACTTTTGAAAGGTTCTCTTTATGACTAGTCATATGTTTAGAAGCACCACTATCTATAAGCCATGTATCTCTAGTGGGAACAATACCTTGTAATGCTAATACGAAGAAGAATTCTGTACAATCTTCATTTCTTTGTTTCTTGTGATGATGATTTTCTTCCACATCAGGTGTTGAGGCTTCATGCTTCCTCTTGTTTAAACTAAAGCACTTGCTTGCATAGTGACCATATTTCTTACACTTATAACATTGTGTGTGTGATAAATACTTCTTTTCCCTCTGATCTGGAGAAGAACTTGGTCTCTTAGCTTGGTGCATATGGTTGTGAAACTTCCTTCCTTTTCCCTTGCCTTTCTTGGCATGAGCAATGAAGGCTTGATTCTCCTCAACTTGAGGAGCATGGAGTCTTTGCCTTGCTGCGATCCTTGTCTCTTCTTGAGTGCAATCTGCCCATAACTTGTCAAATTTGGGTAGCTTGGTTTGACCACTCATGGTTTGGATGAAAGACTCCAAAGATGGTGGAAGTCCATTTAGGGTGGGCATGATAAGCTCCTTATCTTCAATGAGATCTCCATTGGTCCATAGCTTGTCCCAAAGTTCGGTGATCCTCATGAAGTATGAGGCGATTGATTCGGACTTGATCATCTTCATATTTGATAGTTGGTTCCTCATTGTGAAAGTCACATTGATACTACCGGTTTAAATAAATTCTTCAGAGTCTTGAACATCTTGTTCGTTGTCTTCTTTTCTGAGACTTGTGGAACCAAGTGATCCTTGACTCTGTCCACTGGAATCCTTCTTGCTTTAGCATCACTCTTCCTCCACTGGGACTTGTCTTCTTCAACTTTTGGTCCTGGAACCTTCTCATTGACAAGCTTCAAGAGATCATTTTCATCCAAGATGAGAAGGACTCTAGGATTCCAGGACATGAAGTTTGTAGCCCCATCAAGACGATCTTCAACCTTCATTCCAATCATCTTATCTGCAGATCTTGAGCCAGAAACCCTAGCAGGAGTTAGGTAAAAAATGAACTTTTGAATTTAAAGAAACTAACCTCATAGGTAGATGCGCACTATCAAGGTGAGTTGAGGAAAGGTGAGGTTGAGCCAAAATACTGGCCTAATCAATGCAAAACTTAAGACCCTAATTTCTGTAATAGTAGAATTAGGTAAAAAATGAAACTTCTCAGAATTTGATTTTTCCTTCACCAAAAGATGTGCCTCCCCTAGAGCGAAGTTTCCATAGTTCTTTTTCTACTGAAGAGATGAGGGAAGGCCTTGGAAGGTCAAGCCCTTGATTTGGACAATGGCCTCTTCTAAACTGCTTTGATACCATTTATTTTTTGCAAGATTATAACAGTATAACTTAATTGCCTATAAACAATAGGATCTCTAGAAGAAAGACATAGCACAAAAACAAAGAACACAAGAATTTATCTTGGGAAACCCAGTCGGGAAAAACCCAACAAACCTTCGTCTAGAGATGATAGCTTTTGAAAGCAGAGAAGAAGAAAAGAGAGAAGAATCTCTCTAATATATAACCTTGAAAACCTCCTTCTGATGCTGCGAGCATCTCTGGTAGAGAGGGCGAACTTGCTTGTTTGGATGAGTGACCAAATGAGGCGCACTAGCCTTTTATTTATACACATTACAAAAAACCGACTTTTACCCAACAGGGCCGACTTGTCTAACTGACTGGGCCGACCTACCTTGGGGATATACAAAAATAATTTTTTTTAATTCCTCTCTTGTTTAATCTTTTCCTAGGGTTTATATTAGTAATTACATCAGTATAATCTTTGTAGGAGGTAACAAGGAAATACAATACAAGTACAATAAGAATATCTTCTGAAGTTGCACAATTTCCAACACCTATGAGTAATTTATCGAGCATTCTTCACCATCAAAATTTATTAATGATGCTCTTTCGAAATCATCAAAATGCTCAGGTGTCCAAGGTGGGTGCTCCTTAAGTTGAGTGGTCAAATAAAAATGATGAGTGCTTTAAGGTGACAATTTTGAAATTGCTAGCCTCAATATTTATCGGATTTTCTATCAAAACAACTTTTTGGAAATCTCATGGCCACTCTGCTTCCAATTGTGTTGAGATGGCAAAGTTTTGGGTACTCTATCAAAAGATAACTGCTCCCAAAGTTAGGTCGCCCCTATGAAAGTGTAACAACTACCTAAGTTTCAAGGGCCTTTGAATCCCCCTAGGGAGTTCCATCTAGGAGCCCCTCAACCTTAACAATCATCAATTTAGTTACATGAGAGACTATTGTGCCTAACATCCTCCTCTTAAGTGACTTTTAAACTAATCCTAAGCGTAAATTTTAGGCACTTTGGTTAATTAGTGTGATTAGTTCTATTTCTTTTTTGACTTCTAATTGTGGAGACCATGGGGTACTCAAATCTCTATATGAATTTTGTCGTTGGTACCAATTTCAAATTCTAATTTTTAAACTAGTTATTTTTTTAATTTTAAGAACATAAATATTACATTTCTACAACATTCAGTTATCTAGAGTATCTATTCAATTTTATTGACTTACTAGTACCATGAATGCATTCAAACCATGCTCAATAAATCATACACAGAAATAATGCAAATCAATAATTGAAACACACACATAACAAGAATAAAATCCATGGCATTCCAAACAAATTTGGCACTTGTCTTCTAAATGTCCTCCAACCAGTTTCAAGCGAAGGATGTTCCTCCGAGCCATAGCCACTATGTCAAATTATCTCTTTCTTTGACATATGCCATCCCTGAGTTGGGGCTATCAGTCCACAAGTGGCAAACTACCAACTCTTCAATTCATAGCCACATTCATCTCATAACACTCCTCATTGAAGGGCGCCTATCATCTACCCAAATGGTGTAGGTAACACCATCCACAACTGGCCCCAACCTCTCACTTATTCCCCATCAACCTAGACAACGCCAGGGAAGGTACTCCCTTCTTTGCATTGCAGTCACTTAGGCTGCTCGTGCCCCCTTTTGGCGCTCCAACTCTAGTACAGGGCGACTAGGAAGTCTCTGTGACAAGGCTTTAGAGATGTCACACTGTAGGTCATGTTACCTAATCTTTGGGCACCAATTTATACGGGTAGCTAGGATGCTAATTAGGGTGGGCTCGAGTGATAGATTATGGAAACTAATCTTCCTTTGGATTACTAACCAGAACTACAATAGTATGGATGCTCTCCCTCCCTAGATGCCAGAATGAATGGATATTGTGTTTCTAACATTATATATGCATGGTTTGTTTTGACATGTGGCTTCCCCAGAAAGATGCCACTTTCCCCTTTTAATAGTAAATACCCAATTAAGATAATTAACCCATGATTAATTAAAGTGACCCTCATAACCATGGTTAAGGGACCTTGGGTTAAAAATGCTACTGAAGGCTAGGGACATAAGTTAATATTCATTGTTAATTAGGTTTATAACCCTTTATTCCCATTTCACCTTTCCCACTTGTGGAATTATAGCTTCACATCTCTTCTTCGTCCTTATTCACTTGCGGCTGATAGGGATTTTTATATTAAACATTTGACATATGTATATTTACAATATATTTGGTCATCTTAGACCATTCATGTCCAACTTCTAGCCATTACATAATTACATCATATTTACATCTTGGGGTCAAAAACAAGGTTTTACATTGTCCCCCTTAATTTATGTACTGTCCTCGGTGCATATCAACACTATGCATATGTACAAAATTTTATAACAAAATCTTTCAAAATATCTGCGGTTATGTATCTTGCATTACATCCTCCAATTCCCATGTTGCTTCTTCAGGGCTGTGATGCCTCCATTGGACCTTTACCTGCCCTATGGCTTTGTTTCTTGAGCAACGTGATCTTCCTGTCAAGGATGCGCATTGGCTGCATCTGAGTATATCCTTTTGGCTCCACCTGAATGACAAGCCAATCAATAATGTGGTTAGGAATACGTATACACTTTTTCAATAGCGACACATGAAATACATTATGCCCTTTAATGCAAGCAGGCAATGCAACCTCATATGCAACATGCCCTATCCTAGCTAATATTTGAAACGACCTGCAATATCTGGGCACTAGCTTAGGACAAATTCCGAGTTTCGATAAACTTTTCTTCGGTGTGACTTTTAGATACACATTGTTACCATTCAAGAAAGTCTCGAATCGTGGTGCTACGAGGGTAAGCTCAAAAGAAATTGTGCCAACCCCTAGAGACCAAGGGGGAGTCCCTAATATACATGAAATAGACCTGCAAAGCAGTCAAGGCAACACAAGAATACCTCAGGATCAGTGTCTTATGGAGTCAAAGCAATGAATAGAAGGATACCGATATTTATCAAGTAAGAGGATAGGAGTTGGAATAATAAATGCACACAATTAGAGCAGATGACTAAAGGCTTGCTGCTGTTAAGAAAGGATAACCAGTGAAATGTGCCTTAAAAATAGATGAAAACCACTTAACATAAAGCCAACTTACCTATGAATGTGTGCCAAATAGAGGGGTTGAAACCAATTCTTTAGCGAAGCCAACAGATGAGTAGAACAAACCTGGAAATGATTAACCAGATCTGGTTGGGGGCATTTAACAGCAGCCCTAGCAGCCCTGTTGAAGGTGCCAGTAAGGTGCCAATACTGTCTTGGGACACTAGGCACCTTGGTGATGCTTTACAATAGCCTGTAAATCTTGCAAAGTAGGCCAAATAATGGCTGCAAATTGAACTGCATACCTGGTTTGTGCCCTAACCAGCCCCCATAAATTACAAGATCACCAAATCAGGTCGCTAGATGGGGTCCTAAGTGACAAGGTCTGTTAGGAGATTGTCCTTGGCTTGTATGTCTCTTCAAACTTGAAATTAGATGTCTGTACCTTTCAAAATCAGATCTTAAAAACACACCAGCACTTGCACACACAGTTAGATCTCATAAACTAGCCATCAAATGGCGATGCCGTTGAGGATCGACCACAAAACCAGGGCAACGATTTACTTTTGACGGATTGGATTCTTCATCAACATAATGTTTTTTGGGACCACAAAACCAGGGCAACAATTTACTTTTGACGGATTAGATTCTTCATCAACATAATGTCTTTTTGGAATTTTCTAATATTTGATTTTTAGGGCTTTTTGGAATATAATATTCTTGAAAATAAAGATGTAGAGATTTTATAAATTTTGAATAAGAGGGAATTAAACCTTAGTCTTGTCCCTAGGGCAACAAGAGATCAAGTTCAATGCCCCTTCCTCAATTTGCAATTCAATATTTATGAACTAGGAAAAATATTAGCAATCTTATGGGTTAGAGTAATCCTTGACCTAATTAGGGCAAGCTATGAATTTTTGAGGCCCACAAGGGGATCTCCTTTCAAAGGAATGTCTTTATTGACAAGTTTAACTAGATATAGAATAAAACCCTAATTTATCCTGCTAAGATGCCTACGAGCAATGTAAGACAAGAGATTAGAAAATCTTACCCTACATTGAACAAGGAAAAGAGCAGAGAGGAAACCCTAAAAACTTTTCTTTACCAAGAGTAATCAACAACCATTCATTGGATCAACCATGAAAAATTAGTAAACCCTAGAACATCGAGAAATCATTCTTCATTCCAAAAGAAACATGCCAAGAGAGAAAGTGCACTACACTTGAGAGCTCACGCATACCAAGAGAATAAATTAAAGAATCATATTTTAACCCTTGTTCTTTTTACAAAATGGAAGGAGAGGCTTGTTACCAAAATCTTTAGCCAAGCTAACAAAATGACATAACTTAAATTTGTGGCTTGTTACCCACAAACGACAGGGACTAAACCCCAACTAACCCCAACAATCTATCTTTTCCCTCAATACCCTCCTTTTGCAAGGTACGACTTTCAAAGAGCTCTTCTAAGTTGGGCTTTTTCACTTCTTTGACCAAGATGCCAAGAGGAGGGGTAATATAACACAAGAAGGTCCAAATAGGCATAAAAGAGATGTGCTAAAGCGGGTATGACAACCCCTACAAGCACAATCACCCTTACAAAGCATAATATCTCAAGTGTGGTTAGGGGCTCTGTAAATCTTGTGTCCTATTGGAGTCACCCCAAGATGCAACAATTCCTACCCAAGGCATAGATGCATGGCATTATACTATATAGGGAGTTACCACCCATCAAGGGCTAGTCAGCAGCGCCACAAGACTAGTACACCTTGAGATGAGGACCAAGAGGACCTTCCACGACTGACCAAGGGGTTTGGGTTGTCAATAGACCAACACTTTTACATAAAATAGCCCCATCTTGGCCTTTTACATTAACAAAAGGACTATGCTCCTTTGCACATCTAGTAGGGTGTGTTGTAGAGAATTTGGGGCGTAACATCTGGTTCCAACTGCGAGGCATGTGCTCTTCTTGAGAGTGCATGAGAACCCCTTGAATCTTTTGGTACTAGTAGACCTACGCACACTTCAAGCAACCAAAATGTCAAATGCATAAGAGGAAGACACTTTTGTCTTGCCTTGGTCAAAGGTAAATCGAGACTTGAAATGCATAAAAACAACACGTCAAGATGCAATGCTAAAGTAAAGATACTCAAAATGAATTGAATGTCTAATATAGTACAAGGATGTCTTGAAGACATCAATAATCACTTGAGTAAAATATCTTTAATGCTTTCTCGTTAACTAGTAAGGGCAAGTTATCTTCATTTAAATGACTCAAGAAGGAGTTGGTACTTGCAACATTTTTAGTTTGATAAGGACCCAACCAAAGACTTTCAAACTTACCATGTTTACTTGGTTGTTGATTTCTTTTGTTCCACATGAGGACGAGATCACCTTTCTTGAAATTTTGTTGGCGGGCTTTCTTGTTAAATTGACCTTCGTCTTTTCTTGGCACTGAACTATGTGATCAAATTCTCTTCTTTGAGTTTCATTCAATTGAATCAATTGGTTGATTTTATTCTGGACAGCATCAGGATCTGTAGCATGCTGTTGCAGGACTTTATATGCAGGGATCTTCATATGGACAGGAAATGTCACTTCCATTCCATATACTAGCTCAAATGGACTTTTTCTAGTTGATTCCTTCTTATTCGATCATCCCATAAGGCATATCTCAACTTGCTATCCCAACCTCTTTTATTGTCCTCAAAAGTCTTTTTGATAATAGTCATCAAGTTTATATTGCTCGACTCGGTGAGACCATTTCCTTTTGGATAAAAGTTAGAAGAATGAGATAAAACAATGCATAATCAAAACAAAAAGTAGATAATTCACTCGAGCTGAAAGCCTGGACATTTTCAGTGATAATTTTGGTTTGTAACCCAAATTGAGTGATGAATCTTTCTTCAAGAAGTTCCATAACAACCTTTGTTGTAACCCTCTTTGTTGGAATAGCTTCAACCCAACTTGTAAAGTATTCTAGTAGTTAAGATCCATTTGTGTTCGTTGCTTGAATTTTTTATGAACACACCAATGAAATCAAGGCCCCATTGTTGGAAGGGTGCTTCAACTATGATTGGTTGTAATGGAAATGTTGCAAGCTTCTGCTTACTTTTGAAGAGTTGACTAGGCTGACA
This sequence comes from Pseudotsuga menziesii, assembly GCA_001517045.1. Taxonomy (NCBI): domain Eukaryota; kingdom Viridiplantae; phylum Streptophyta; class Pinopsida; order Pinales; family Pinaceae; genus Pseudotsuga; species Pseudotsuga menziesii. The sequence continues at coordinate 475,162 of LPNX010079179.1, read as the reverse complement.
ACTTGTCATGAGAGCTAGTAATATTCGGCTCTCAAGATCTTATGAGTTGTTGTACTAGTTGAATAACGACCACCATATACTCCCTTGTGAAATTCATTCATTGTTTATATGCTTCTTGGGATTGAACACATCTAAGAATTAATCGATTGGGGTTTTTCCATCCTAGGCCTTAGTTAATGAAACAATACTTAGAGGCCTTTAATCTTATGCACTTTTCTTATGATCTGGAAAATTCTTGGGACACAAGAGGTTCTCAAGATAGCAAACAATATCTTTTTACCAATCTCAATTTTCCAAATTCTCAAGAATGATTAAGACCATAGGAAGTGACCCTTCTTTTAGATCGAGGGCTACCTCATTTCCTTCTGCTGTTAGTTGAGCCAATCCCTGACATTTTAGCGGTTTGGCAGGCTTGATTTCCAAATCATATTCTTAGATCTTGGTAATCGACTTTCCTTTGGTCGTAAGACTGTCCTGTTGCTTCAATATTTCTTTTGTTGTTGGATAAGGTACGAGAGCAACAACCTTCGAGTACCTAATCTAAATCCTAAAGTACTTTAGTGACATCACTAGAACATAGGCTTGTTTTTTCATAAGGTGATACTTTAATTCTGCATTCTTTAAAGCTTTGCTCATGAAAGCAATGGGATAGACTTCACCTTGCTCATTCCTTTGTAGGACTCTTGCATTAGTGTTTGCAGAAGCTAAAGAAAAAAAATGAGATGGTTTGGAATAATTAGGACTTACCATTATCGGGGCTTGTACAATAGCATTCTTGATGTCCTTGAAGACATTCTTGGAATCTTCATCCCACTTGAAAGTGGCATCTTTCTTAAGCAACATGGTCAAAGGTTTAGTAATCTTGACAAAATTTGAAATGAACCTTTGAATAATATAATCTTTCCAAAGAACGATTGAAAAGCTTTTAAATTCTAGGTAAACCAATTTCTTTTACATCTCTAGTTCTTTCAAAATCTAATTTTACTCCTTTACATATGATATGAGTCATGACCAAGTAGTTTACCTTCCAAAACTCCCAAAATTGATTTCTTAAGGTTTAGGGAGATACCATTTCCCTGGCAATGTTCAAATACCCGTTGGAGATGATTAAAGTGATCCTTTCTTTTCTTGGAGTAAACTGTGAGGTCATCTTCATAGGTTTCCAAAATATTTTGCACAAGGTCTTTGAAAGCATAATCCATGGCCCTTTGAAAGGTAGCCTCAATGTTCATAAGTCTTGTTGACCACCAAAACCAACTAGGTGGACAACGATGTACGATGCACATGAGGGATGTGCCTTGAAGATAAGAATGAAGTACTTAATGATTATATCAAGCGAGGCAGCTCTTCTTCTCTTCTTCTCTCTATGAAATTTCTGCACCCCTGTGGGGGATTTTGTAAGGATGTCAGCATGAAGTTCTAGTTTTTTGTAACTTAATCGCCTAAGACTTAGTCATTAAGGAAGTCTTTTCATTGAGTGTTTTTTCACTTAGATAATTAAAATTTCTTTTTAGAGATTTTAATTATTTGAGTTTTTCACTCAAAATTACCTCCAAAGTGGTGAAAGGTGTTCTATTGATAGATTCCATGGGGTGATTAGGGCCTAGGAATGTTCTATATTACCATGCTAGACATTATCTAGAGTCTTGCGGAATTTCATTAAGTTTTGCATAGGTTTTTTTAATTTTTGGTCATTAAAAATTGTCACTCAAGACAATTTGTTGTAATGTAAAAGAGGGCTACTTGGTCTTTTTCAATGTTGTATAGGGGTATGGGTACCCAAGACAAATGGCATGAGACCCCCTACATCCTTGGGCCAATTTTGAAGTCATTCAGACAAGTGTTACTATGGTTTTGGTCACTTTTGCCCAGGTTAGTCACGAAAATCAAGAAATTAGGCATTTAATTAGAGAGCCAAATTTTGGAAAAGTGACTATAGTCACTTGGGGTGGCCAAGTAAATGTTCTAATGTTTATATTATGCTCCTAAGACAATTTTAAGATCCAAAGGGCCCCCCCAAGCAAGCATGTAACAAGTTTTGAGTTACCGAATCTAGGGAGGTGCCCTCTTCTCTCTTTGATTGGTTGGGTGAGCTAAAGTCAATGGAAAGGGCCCCACTATGGTGGTTTCCTCCCCATTTGACATAACAATAAGGTTGGAAGCATTAAATTGGGGGTTTCTCTCTCCATATTTGAGATCTCAAACCTTGGTTTTGCCCTCCTTGAGCAAATTCGCCCCCCTCTCCCTCGTGACACTTGTCTAGCATGCAAAGAGCCTCTCTCTTTCATTTTTCCTATTTAAGGAGGATTTCGCTCATTTGGGTTACACAAAAACACACTCACACCCACTCTCTTGCTCACGATCTCATTCTTTCTCTTGCTCTCTTTCACTTGCTCTTGCTTGGGCCATTGTAATTTTCAGCCATTTGGCTTTGGTAATCAAAATCTTTGGAGGAATCTTGTGTCCATTGTTTCCATTGATGATTTGCTTCCATGCTTACGGAGCTACACAAGTTTGGTTGGCCAATGAAGCATAATAATTTGCTTTGGTAAGATTTATGGTATTTGTATTTCATAAATTTTGTGAGTTTTCATTCTTGTAGTAAAGAAGTTCATATATTTTCTAGTTTGAAGTTTATGATTTCTTTGCTCATTATTTGATTCTCACCTTCTAGTAGTTGTGTAGTGAAAATCTTATAAGTTGTAGGTTGATTGGATTGAAGAGTGGGATTCCTCGGTTGGAATCCCCATTGCTTCACTTCTTGAAAAACAAAAGACCAATTTTCTCTTTCTTTACATACAAATTTCTGCATTTTAATTTTAGTTTGTTGAGTGTTTTAAATCTGATTTTAACTCTTATATACTCAAGTTCTTTCAAAATTATTCATCTGGCAACTTTGTGTAAATTTTGTATATATATTGCACTAACATACTAACTTACCCAAAGTGATTTTGGGCACATTTTATTTCTGTTTGCTGGTTTTTAGCAGGTTAGTGATAAAACAAGGCAAAACTCTGTCAAATTTCAGCCATAGAAGAGTTTTAAGGCCACCCCAAAGGAAGAGCTTCAAGGACACATCTCAAGAAAGGGAAAAACACGTTTTTTCTCACTCATTTTATCTCTTTCTTTAAGGCTGATTTGGACTTGAATTCTTGCTTTGCATTTTCATTTAAATCAAGTCTCATTTATTTGCCATCCATTGCTAGCAAAAGAAGTTGGTCTTGCCCACCTTTGCATAAGCAATTGTTGATTGGCGTGGGTTTTAGATTAGTTAGAGTTTCATTTTGTTTCTATTTTCTTCTTTACTTTTGCCCACACCTTGCAAGTGATTTGGCTATGCCATCCTTGCGAAATCATGTTGGCTTGTATCTTTCTTACTTTCATTTTTATTTGCCCACACCTTGCGAGTGATTCAGCTTTGCCATCCTTGCAATACCGTGTTGGCTTGCATTGTTAATAATTGTTAAATTCTTCATTTCGTTTAAAATTAACCAAGCCCCATTTTTTGCCCCGTATCCTCTCCCCCCGCCGGTTCGATCGATCTAGGGTGAAGAGAAAGGGTAAAGATTTGTGTTGGCTAGTTTAATAGGCACCCAGATAAGTATCTTCATTATAAAGGAGGAAAAGAGGCTTGACCTGTGGAGTTAGTGGGGTAGAGGCTGTAGGGGGCTTCATGGCACTTTGTGTCCTCCAGTTGAGCACCCAACAAGTTTCGAGTTTGACCCGTGGAGCTAGGTGGGAACCTTGTGTTCCCATGTTGAGCACCCGACATTCTCTTTCTAATCGAAGGAGATAGTCTCTCGGGGTAGACATCTAGAATAGTTCATTTCTTTGTAACAAACACCTTAATTCCCTAAGTCAAAGAGAGACATAAAATTTACTAAAACAGTTGAGCACCAATTGAGCACCCAACAAGTTTCGAGTTTGACCCATGAAGCTAGGTGGGAACCTTGTGTTTCCATGTTGAGCACCCGACATTCTCTCTCTAATCGAAGGAGATAGTCTCTCGGGGTACACATCTAGAATAGTTCATTTCTTTGCAACAAACACCTTAATTCTTTAAGTCAAAGAGAGACATAAAATTTACTAAAACTTACAGGACCACTTGCATAACATTGTTACAATCATTTACATTTCTCTACTTTGCAGTCACTTTATTTTAACTTACTCATTTATTGGAATTCATCATGTTCTTGAATATTTGTTAAAGTAAATGAGTTGATGCTTTAGGAAAATTATTTGAAGTTGATTATTGTGACTCTATAGCCCGAGTAGAGATGACATTGATCATTTTGATTATTTGATTGTTTCTCTCTTTCATACATTACTGGTTGATTGTTAAAGGGTTTGCTTGACATTGAAATATTTGCATCACTGCACGCTGATTGTCATTTTTGTAATTTACAACTCCCAGAAAACATTCTTCAAAATAGAACTTAGTAAGTAGGGACTACCCCCCTTGGCCTTTAGGAGTTGTGGTCTAAACGGAGGAGTTTAGAACCGAGGTGATAGTGGGTTCTCAACTCATAAGTTGCCCTTAGGAACACACACAACAGTTGGGAGACTTACCCATGTCCAAGTGTGTTTTAGGTGGCAACAAGTCCAAAATGAATCCTTAAACACTCGTACGTACCCCATGGAGTAGTAAATGTTGTCTTGGCCCTGTCTTCTTCCTTTACTGCCACTTGATTAAAACTAGAGAATCCATCCAAAAAGGACAACATTTGAGAACCTGTAGTTCTTTGTAGGTGATGTTCCATGTTGGGAAATAGATAGTTACCTTTTTTTGATATGACATTGTAATATCCCAACTGATATTCTATCTTGTTTGTTAATATGTTTGTGGTTTCTGTGCTTCAGGTGTGCTAGAAATATAGTAAAATTTTGCATGCAAAACTGTGCTGTGCCAAAAGGCCCTAAAATGTAACAGATCTGGAGAAAAATAGGAAATACAACTCAACTGGATTTGAGGAACATACCAATGATTATAGCTGTGATAGTTCTTCAATATAAATGAGACATGCATGCCATGCAAGAGATGTAGCCTAGAAAATGTGTTGCTGCTCCAGGAGGTTCGCCCATGCAGTAAAAACATCTCTTCTCTAAATGATGATTATGCCATAACTGTTCCAATACTTGTTGGATGAGGTTGAGACTTCCCAGACCTGGTAGTGTACCCTTCCTGGATATTATGATGGGCGCATGCAAGAGTTCTGACCTCTCTAAGACCAATAGTGAATTGTTTCCTTTTGAGGAAGTGATGCCCTTGTTTCACACGTGTGGAGATGGTATCTCTCTCAGATGTGCATTCTACAACCTGTTGAGCTCCCAGTATTATAGTATGCCCCTTCCGAGAACAATGGAAGTGGCATGCAAAAGCAATACTGAGTTCCTGAGTCCCAACGAATTGTTCTGGGTATTTCCAGTTGTTCCCAGTAGTGAACCTGCAATAATATCTCCCTTGTATGCTGAATCTCTGTGTAACACTGAATACAATGAATAGTTGATAGTAGATTTGAATGATCTACCTTTAAGTGATTAGGGCAGACAGATTTCGTTGCCAAAAACACTTGCTAGCTGAAGACTTCGGTCTCCAACCCCAACTTGTTGTTGCAGCTACTGTTGGAGCTGCTCTCAAAACCAATCTCAAAGATAATAATAATCAAACAAACTGAACCAATTGAATCTGGAGATGATCCTAGGGTCCCAAATTATCCTAGAAGATCTGTAGCACCCTCTGCTCAAAGCATTGCATTGCACGGTACCATTATAAGATATCCCATGGAAGCCTCCTATAAGTAGAGTAACTAACCATGGTGTAAACAAGGTACCACCATAAGAGACCTCCTGAAAGCATCCTCTAGCAATCACTAAATTGCCAGTCATTATAATCCCAGGGTCCCAAATCAATCTGAGAATCGCAGAGGCCAAAATGCATCCATCGCTACCCTACGTAGTATCGACACAAGGAGCATCTTGTAGACTCCTAAGTAACCCCATCAGTAAACACTATATCCATCCCTCATAAGGTCTCCCATTTGGATCCTAATGCAAACTTGTGCATCTTTCATCCCAAATATTCCAAGGCTCTTGTGGGACTATACCCCTGGCTAGGAATGTCTTCCCAAGAATCCCCCACTCAATAGGACACCAACTCTTAATCTCTCTCCAATCCAACCTTCCAAAAGGACCTTGTCCATAAGCACCATCACAAGAAATAATCCTACCAAGCTGACATTCTGCCCTTCTGATTTCAACTAGAATGCTCATATACTGTTGCCAAATTTCTTGATTTTGGCCAACCTATAAAAACAATCCTCCATTATGCGAATGTGGACTCAAGCTACTGTAAGCCTTGTCTATGTACTCTTGAAGAGGATTGCTCTCAAATGCAATAGTATGTTTCTTTTGATGCACCATCAAGGCCTCCATGGTTGACTGCCCATTGTCTCCACTGTTGTGGTCACTGCCCTTTACCTCATGTATCTCGCCGATGAGGATAGACCAGTGTGGGAGCAGTCTTCAGGGAAGAAGAAGCCTAAGTGGCTTCGAGAGACCTTGAAGGATGCTTTGAAGATTGGGACACCCAGGGAGGAAGTGAGGGTTGTCAAGATGCCTGACAAATTGGGCATGTTGTTGGTGGCTAGTGCACGTGATTTTGAGCCTTCTACTTTTGAGGAGGCCTCCCAGCATTCGGTTTGGTGAGATGTCATGATGGATGAGTACCATTCCATCATGAAGAATGATGTATGGGAGATAGTTCCGAGATTGGGCAGGCAGTGTGGCAGACCGAAAGAGCACTTTCGGATGTTGTTTCAGTTTGGGTTTGGCAACAGTGTCATGGTTCAGTCGAAAGCATAAATCTGTCGTGTTGACTACTGTAGAGGCTGAGTATATGGCAGCCAGTCAGGCCAGCTGTGAGGCTTTGTGGCTTCGCAAGTTGCTGGTGAATTTATTTGGTCAAGAGCTGAAGCCTACGGTGATCTACTGTGACAATCAGAGTTGCATCCAGCTCTTTGATAATCTAGTATTTCATGACTGGTCAAAGCACATTGAGATCAGATATCATTTCATTCGAGACTATGTTCAGAGAGGAGCAATTACTCTACAGTACATTTCCATAGATGAGCAGGTAGCAGACATTCTGACAAAATCTTTGGGGAGGGGCAAGTTTGTCTTCTTCAGAGACAAGTTGGGAGTGGTGCAGAACACCTTCCTCGGTAAGAGGAAGTGTTAGTTTTGTACCTAGGAAAGTGTTCCCCTAGATGACTTTAGCCTTAGTCACTTAGAGAGGGGACATAAAGTGACCCTTGTATTAAATGGCTTAAGTGAAGCATTTAATTTGACTTTAGAGTGTAAAGTCACTTTTTGATAAATTTAAGTGGGTGAGTGAAATTAATATTTTGAGAATTAAAATATGAGCAATTAATTTCATCCATTGATCTAATCTAATCTTCTCCGTTAGATTAGAGGAACCCTAGGGTTCTCTCAAAAAGGCAAGCGAAAGACATTTTGCCTCATTCTTGAGATTAGAATGAGCTGAGAGAGCTGAAAGAGAGGCACGATTTTCGAGGCACCTAACAGAAGAGATTTCCAGTGGGCACGAATATTGAGGAGCTTTTATTGTTGCACAGATCTCGAGGAAGTGTATGACCTGCATTTATTGCTGGCACAGAAACCGAGAAGGAAAGTGCGACCTGCATTTAATGTTGGCACAAAAATCAAGGAGTACAGTTTCGTATAGTACGAATTTGGGCACAGTTTTCGAGGGAAATCTCAGGCACAGATTTCGAGGAAAAGGACATCACATTTCCCGAGGCATCATGCATTAATTTTTGGCATGATTTTCGAGGTGTACAACTGCATTAATTACATACCGTATAGTATGGTTTTTGGGTCTGTTTGGCACAAAAACCAAGGACAGTATTTTGTTGTTCATGCACAGAAATTGAGGGCAGACAGAGCTGTGATTTCTAGGCACGTTTTTCGAGACAGAAGTGCATGAAAACCGAGGCAACACTTGCACAAAAATCGAGGCAGCTTGCTTGGTCGTTTTACTGGGTTGAGATAAGTTGATTTTTGACTGTAAATGACTATCTAATTTTTTCTTGAAGAAATAATAAAACTCTCTCTTTGACTAGTTTTCCCCTTGTGGGTTTTTTGAAGGCCATTGGCCAAAAATTTCCGAGTACTGTGTGTTCAATGGCGTGCATATTTTTTATTTTATGTCAGTGAAAAAGTGAAGTTACAACAGTGTTCTTAAGTCTGAAATTTATGTTTATTTCCAGCATTTAAATTTCTGTGTTTGCAATAAACTGAGACAAATTTTTTAACTTATAACAAGAGGTTGAAACTTGTGAAAAATCTACACTTATTTTTCCTCTTGTACCTATCATTCTCGTCAAAGGCTTTTTCCATAAGAACTCGTTCAGTAGGGACTAAATTATTGATAGCTTCGTTTGGTGAACCTTCCTCTCTCCAAATGGCTTGAAAACTCTGCCAAATTGTTCATAAACCTGTATATTTGCATGTCATCCTCAAAAACCTACCAATTGCCAAAGTTATCAGGCACAGAGGGTAACCATTACTTCCATTTTTCCTCTTTCTAGAAGACCCTTACAAGTATAACGGATCAAAATCTTCCATGGCCAACTGCACTGCATCCTTGTATCTTTTCAATCTTTTACTTTTGCAAACTTTTCTTTAACTTGCATTACAATTAGGTCAAAACCCCTGATAATTTTCAAGAGCTTAGTACCACAATCTTTAGCTACCTAAAGACTATGTAAGAGGGCCTCATGTTCAACCACAATGTTAGTACCTTCAAACTCTAAACGAAAGGATAAGCAAGAGGTATCACCAAAAGGGGAACTTAATACAATACTTGCACCCGTACCTGATCAGTACTTGGTCCTGTCGAAGTTCGTTGTCCAAAGCTCCTCTATATCTTCTTGAGGAGCAATGTCGGTGGCAGAGATGGGGTAGGACCCAATATCGTCTTAAAAACAAACTATTTCATTTTCTAGATCTTTTGGGTCTTCCACATGATATCTCCTCATGGGTTCTCTATGTAGTACTACAAAAGTACCTTTCCTTGTTGGGATGGGAACGTATGATAGATCCATTTGTATGCTACCACCCAAGTTGGTGGCTCACTTCCTCGATAATAGCATACCCCATTTTTCTTGGGCATCAACGACAATAATGTGCATAAGTAAAGCAATAGTAGGGTGTGCATCCCTGTATCTTCCATGGCCAACAACATTGTATTCTTGTATCTTCTAAATCTTACACTTTTGCAAGCGAACTTTTATTTAACTGGCATCACAATTAGGTCAGAATCCTCAATAATTTTCAAGAGCTTAATACCACAATCTTTAGTTACCTCAAGATCATGTAAGAGGGCCTCATATTCAACCACATTGTTAGTTCCTTCAAATTCTAAACTCAAGGATAAGCAAGAGGTATCACCAAAGGGGAAGTTAATACAATACTTGCACCCATACTTGATCGGTACTTATCCTTGTCGAAAGCTTATCTATATCTTCTCGAGGAGCAATGCCGGTGGCAAAGATGGTGTAGGACCCAATATTGTCTTGAAAGCAAACTATGTCATTTTTTGGATCTTTTGGGTCTCCCACATGATATCTCCTCATGGGTTCTCTATGTAGTACTACAAAAGTACCTTCCATTGTTGTGATGGTGGAGTATGCTAGATCCATTTGAATGCTACCACCCAAGTCAGTGGCTTACTTGCTTGATAATAACATGCTCCATTCTTCAATGACAACGATGTCCATAAGTAAAGCAATAGTAGGGTGTGCAGCAAGACCCACCTGAACCTCCTTGATTACTCCGCAAACTTTGACTTCACTAAAGTCCATGGCACACATATTTCGATAAGGCTTTGAAACCTTCAATCCTAACTTGTATATCATGGCTAAAGGCATAACATTAGTCAAGGCACTAGAATCCAACATACAATTATGTATAATCAAATCAGCAATATTTAATGAGATAAAGAAGGGTTGATTCTCCGTGGACCGTATTCATATTTTGAGGGATTCATGTTATGGAGGATGATGGGTACTTCCTCATTTTCTTCCATAGCACACACAACTTGTTTTGGTTCTCCGAATCCAAATAACTCGGTAATTTGGTTCCTCAAGAGAGGAAACTTTGCTAGCTCAAGTAACAACATGGGAATTTTTATAGCACTTAAAGCACTTGAAAAATAAATGTTTAAAGTCCCATTAATAATAATAATAATAATAATAATAATAATAATAATAATAGTAATCTATTTTTAAGGTCACAACCAAGCCAAACACCATTTTGTTGTACGAGTCCCCCCTTGTTTGTGGGACAAGGGGTCACCCCCTTCACTGCAGCAATTTAACTCCAAAAGTCTATAGAAGTGTACATGCCCTACCCCCCTCCGAATTTGAACCTATGACCTCCTAGGAGGAAACATATGTTCTTAACCGTTAGGACCACTCAAGTAAAACCAATTGAAGACTTATTGATACTCACCTGGTTCTTTGGAGGAACATCTCTCTTAGAAACTTCTGTTGGCCTTTGTTGGCTTATATAAGGAAGAGTTTTCACATTTCTTTCGTAAGAAATGCCCTTGAATATATTGTCGTGCATCTTTTTGATTTCTTCAAGATATGGCATTGCTCCTAATAGCCTTGTGGCTTTATCAAGTTAAATGGATTTCTCTTTTACTTTCTACATGCTCTCATTGGATGAATTAAATTGCTGCCTATTTTCAAATAGATTGTTACATACCTCGAGATTACTTTCATCGATCTGATTGTTGTTCTTGGTACATTTGTGGTAATAGGCACATGCATTTTCATCATGAAAGCTTTGACATGCTCGATAGAAGTCTGGAAAATCACTTACCATATTTGCTGTTCTAATGATGTAGAAGGTCTCGAATTTGATGGAGTACTTCTGTTGAAATTTTTTGGAGGAAGCCTGTGTTGCTGACCTCTTTTGAGCTGAATAACTCTGCTCTGCAATGAAGTAGTCTGTTGGGTGGCATCAACCCAACTTTTATACTTCTTCAAGCAAGATGTTGATCGGACTTTTAGTAGGTTTAGTGGCTGGTATGGCCACAACTGTTAATTTTTATTGTAACTCAGTAGGTCCTTCACCGTTTTTGTAGTGTCTTGGTGGGGACATAGTTTTTGTATTTTCCTAAGTTCACTTTATATTATAAAAAGTGACTTTATTAAATAATGTGAATGTAATAAATGACATTAAATGATTAAAGTGACATTTAATGTGCATTTAATAAAGACCCTTAGATCTAATCTAATCTTGACCCTTAAAAAGTAAGTTAGGGTTAGGGTTTCAGTTAGTAAGGGTTTCTAAGTGAGTTTTTTCACTTATTTAATGAAGCATTGGGAAAAGAGAAAGACAATCCAAGGGAGAGAAAAGGGTTCACACGTGAGAAGAAGAAAGGAGCATCCTCACACGTGGGAAGAAGAGAGATATTTTCAGCAAGAGGAAAAGAGAGATGAGCTAGGGCACAAAAATTAAGAGGGTTTTGTTTTGCTGCTGCACAGAAATCGAGGAGGACCATACAAGGCCGTACAGTACGGACTGTACAGACAGCCGTACACATTTATTGCTGTTATGAAAGTGCTGTACCTTGCTGCACAGAAATCGAGGAGGCTGCCGTACAGATTGCTGAAGTTTTCTAGCACAGAAATCAAGGTATTTTTTATGGCACATTTTCCAAGCTAAGAGGGGCCGTACAGCAGTATTTGGCTGGTATTTTATTTCTGTTTCTTGAGGCACATCTCCCAATGTATTTTTCAGAAAGTTCTAGTTTGACATCTCTGCTGAAAATGATCTTCTCTCAAATAAAATTTCTCTTTGGGTTTTACCTCACAGAGGTGAGGGTTTTTGCCCTGGGCTTGGCCCTCAATTTCTCAGTGTTCTTATGTGTATTTTTTATCTTCAGCTAGATTCATTTGGGTGCATGCATGAGTATTTATGTTCAAGTTATCTGTAGATTTACATTTTTCAGTCTGGAATAAATCATAACTCTGATGAACATAAATCTAGTTTGCATGCAAAGTGTTTGACAAAATGTCACAATGAGATGTTGATGTTTTAGTCAGATTTTCTTCATGGTATCAGAGCATAGAGGTTGCTGAAAATATTGTATATGTTGTGTAGAACATAGAAGAGAGGGTCTTGCAGGTGGAACATTCAGTCCAAGCATCATGGCAGCAGCAGGATTGAGGTACGAGGACAGACTGGATGGATCCAGTAATTTCAGTCCATGGAAAGAAAGAATCACGATATTGTTTAAAGAGCAGGCATTATGGGATATTGTGGGAGCTTCAGCTACTGTTGTAGTTCCCACAGATGCTATACAGAAGGCTCAGTTTGAGAAAAGAGACATCAAAGCTCAGAAGATTCTCTTTGATTCTATCAAGGATCATGTGATTCCTTTTATTTCTGGAAAGACATATGTGTTTAACATGTGGGCTTCCTTGTGTACCTTATATCAGAGCAAGAACCAGAACCGGAAGATGGTTCTTAGAGAGAAGCTGAGAAATACCAAGATGATGGAAACTGATACAGTGACTACTTATCTCACCAAGATCACTCAGGTCAGAGATGAACTGGGTGCAGCCGGTGAGAAAGTAGAAGATGAAGAGCTTGTGAGACATGCTCTTAACGGGTTCTCCACTAGATGGCATACCTTTGTAAAAGGGGTGGTGGCTAGAGATAAGCTACCAGACTGGACAAGGTTGTGGGATGACTTTGTCCAAGAAGAATCAAGAGAGGGGATTCTTCAGAGCCCTCAGAGTGGAGAAGAGAATGTAGCTCTTGTTGTTGTTGGGAAAGGGAAGAAGAAGAAGGACCTTAGTAAGGTTCGATGTTTTGCTTGTAACACTTTTGGTCACTATGCATCTCAATGTCCAAACACTGAGAAAAGGAAGGGCAAGGGTTCAGTGTCAGAATCTTCAGCTCAGGCTGCTGTAGCAGATTTTGCAAAGATTTTTGAGGAAGATTTTGCACTTATTTTTATAGCATCCAGTATTGGTAGCTGCAGAGAGATTCTTGATCATGAATGGATCATTGACAGTGGTGCAACAAAGCACATGACTGACACTCGGAGCAAGTTCATCAGTGTCACAGAGATAGGTTCGGGTCACTTTGTTCAGCAAGGAGACACAGTTCGAGCAGTAAGGGGAATTGGTTTAGTCCGACTCAGGTTATTCTTTGGTGAAACCCTAGACTTGCATGGGGTTTTGTATGTACCAGAACTGAGAACAAGTTTGATCTCAGTCTCAGCTCTGGAGAGTGAAGGTTTTGGAGTACTGTTCAAGAGGGAGCACGTATTCCTAATACCTGTTGGAGATGTGGATGGCACCATTCTGCTTGGTAGCCAGAAAGAGAGTTTATATACATTAAAAGGAGTTAATGTATATTCGTGTTCTGGATGGCTTTTAGGGTCCTGAACAGATGGGGAAACTGCAGTGGCGCCTATTATTCAGTTTCCTGAGGACAGTAGTTCTCTTGTGAGTACTGGTAGAAGACTCAACCAGTATGAGGGACTTGAGCAGGAGGATGCTGAAGAAGATGCAGATTCTTATGAAGCATTCCGAGTGAGCTACAGGTCACAGATCCAGATTCAGGAGCAAGAGGGAGTTCCAGCAGATGAAAGAGGAAAGTGACATAGATCTTGTTTTTTTTTTTTTTAAGGACCTTCCTTGTTAAGAGGGAGTGTTAATTTTTATTGTAACTCAGTAGGTCCTTCACCGTTTTTGTAGTGTCTTGGTGGGGACATAGTTTTTGTATTTTCCTAAGTTCACTTTATATTATAAAAAGTGACTTTATTAAATAATGTGAATGTAATAAATGACATTAAATGATTAAAGTGACATTTAATGTGCATTTAATAAAGACCCTTAGATCTAATCTAATCTTGACCCTTGAAAAGTAAGTTAGGGTTAGGGTTTCAGTTAGTTAGGGTTTCTAAGTGAGTTTTTTCACTTATTTAATGAAGCATTGGGAAAAGAGAAAGACAATCCAAGGGAGAGAGAAAAGGGCTCACATGTGAGAAGAAGAAAGGAGCATCCTCACACGTGGGAAGAAGAGAGACATTTTCAGCAAGAGGAAAAGAGAGATGAGTTAGGGCACAAAAATTAAGAGGGTTTTGTTTTGCTGCTGCACAGAAATCGAGGAGGACCGTACAAGGCCGTACAGTACGGACTGTACAGACAGCCGTACACATTTATTGCTGTTCTGAAAGTGCTGTACCTTGCTGCACAGAAATCGAGGAGGCTGCCGTACAGATTGCTGAAGTTTTCTAGCACAGAAATCAAGGTATTTTTTATGGCACATTTTCCAAGACAATTTGCAAGCTAAAAGGGGCCGTACAGCAATATTTGGCTGGTATTTTATTTCTGTTTCTTGAGGCATATCTCCCAATGTATTTTTCAGAAAGTTCTAGTTTGACATCTCTGCTGAAAATGATCTTCTCTCATAAATAAAATTTCTCTCTGGGTTTTACCTCACAGAGGTGAGGGTTTTTGCCCTGGGCTTGCCCTAAATTTCTCAGTGTTCTTATGTGTATTTTTTATCTTCAGCTAGATTCATTTGGGTGCATGCATGAGTATTTATGTTCAAGTTATCTGTAGATTTACATTTTTCAGTCTGAAATAAATCATAACTCTCATGAACATAAATCTAGTTTGCATGCAAAGTGTTTGACGAAATGTCACAATGAGATGTTGATGTTTTAGTCAGATTTTCTTCACAACCTACGTTTTGGGCTCAACTTTAGCTCTTGGATGGTGCAAGATATCAATCTTTTGCCTTCTGCTTAGCAACTTCTAAAGTTTGTGGCTTATTCAGGTTGAGATGTTTTCTGGCTTTTGGACAAACGGAGTTTGGAGGCAAAAGTTAGCAACATCTCAAATGCCTTTGCTTTGCTTGTGTTGGGCTTTGGAGGCCAAATAAGGTACAAAGTTCCTATTCTAGGGCTTCCTTCCTACTCATATCATATTCCAACAACTGTTCTCCGTAGCTGCCATGAAAATCACCTGTCATACCCTCAAGCAAAAGGGTTTAGAAGGAAGCTCCAATAAAAACCTACAAAAACTTGCTGCTATCCCAAACATTTTGCAGCCTTGAAAATACATTTTGTTGCTGATTTTTTTATACATGAATTGGGTACAAGCTCCATTGATGGGGGCACCAAGATGTTGGTCAACAGTAGAAAGTGCATCACATATGCCAACTTTTGGCCGTACAAGATCCAAGGAAATTGGATGTGCAATATCTTCTTAATGCACCAAGGAATGCTCCCAAAGTTGATTGGAAGTGGAAAGTCCCAATCACTATCCGTGTCAAAGAGGGGATCTCCATGAAGAAACCTGCAATCCACATCCCTTCTGTCTCGTATTCATAAAAATAGTGTCCATATCATCATTCTCTTTTCTGCCATGTTGTTTATATTATATAACATGAACTGGTGAAATGCAATTTCTTCATCCTCCAAAGGTTTCCTACCACATCTATCCTCTTTAAGTCATCAAGGGATTAATTATTAAATTCAGAAATTTGAAAAGGACAATAACTTCCCAAACTCTTGGCCTCTTGGAATTGATGATGATGGTTGTTGGAATGACCTCATGTACATTATCATCATTAGATGCTTCCTTCGGAATGAGATGGAATGCATAATCATTAATTGAATCTTCAATTTCAAGATCATTCGGATATAAAGTCTTATCCACAAGTGGCTCATGTGATTAAAGAGAAAGTTGGCCATTGTCTTGGTTTGGCGCATAACCTTCTCCTTCCATCAATGTTTCAACCTTTTCTTGTATTTCGGCGACACGTTCCTTCGATAGGTTATTTTGAACTAGAAGGTCTAGATCTTGTATTTCCTTGTTCTTTTCAAGGAAAGCATCAACATCATGTGAGCATCAACAACTTGTTCTCCTTCTTTATAACTAGGATCCCAAAACTTGTAAAATGCTTTGATTAAACCTAAAAATAAAGATATCTCCCTTGGACTACAATTATTAAAAAAATCCCCTTGTGTAATCTTCCAAGGTAAACACAGACAACGCCATTATTATATCCTCATAGACGACATTTAGATCTGAAATATGTTTAATGAAAGATGTAATATGTTGTGCAGCTAGATGGTGTCCATGGAATATTGGAGCATGCACATAATTTCGCCCACTTGGATATCTCGGATTATCTGAGAAATCTAATGGAGCAAATAATTTCGCATCAAACTCTTGGACTGGAGCCATATTTCTTCACTTTATAACGTTCAAAGGATAACTGATTTGAAAAACATATCATCATACCTCATTTCAATATTAGTGTAGTTGCTAGGTGAGTTTGCAAATGCCTCAAGTCTGCTGGATGGCCTCATCTCTACAAACAAGTTCACTTCAAATCTTCTGGAACGTGGCTTCTTTCCCTCGGGAAGTTGCAAGATGAGAAGAGATCTTTAAGAAAATGCCCTCATCAAATCATTGTAGCCAAACTACTGAATCTTGGGAATTGGACTTTGTCCTCTGCAATGGTGTTGATTTGTTACCTTTAAAACCTGTGCCCAATGATATTCAAGTCCTTGAACGAAGTGCAACTCAAGAAGCACCTAGGAAGGTTGTTGATTGTCACCACAACAACTCTTCCTCTCACTTTAGGCCGATTCTTTTTTGGCACAAGGGTGGAAACCCTAAAAAAGAAGTTTATGATAATTTTAGAATTGAAGGGATGGTGGATTGCCAAGATCAGTGCCTATCCAATTGGGGCAAAATGCAAAGTAAACTATGCATTTTCAAGGGGCAACAGTCTTTTTCTCTCTTGTAAAGTGTCATAGCACCGTGTTAAGGTTTACCTTTAAGCATTTGTATACTTTTGCATTTAGAAAAAGAATGAGCATTTTCAATTCTTCAGCGTGATTAACCATGAATTCTAACTTTATTTACATTAATTCAAGATAAGGCCTTCCAAGGATTGCACATAAAGTTGAACTGGGAACAAAGTGGGACATTCTTCAAGATAAGCTGATTTACAAAGGGCAGTGAAATCTGATTAGAAAATGGAGCAAAATTATAAACAAGTTGAGGGAGGGAACATGAGCAAGTTTTTCTCCAGTTGCCAGATTGGGCATCAATTTTGTACAATGAAAATTTTATTCATATCTTGCAAGTGGATAGAAAGAAGGGAAGGATGGATGCAATTTGCAAGACTGGGAAATAAGAAGTCTTGCATCTGCCTTAAGTGGTAGCTTATTAATGGATTAATGCCAATGGAACAGAGAGACAGTGGAGTTGCAGAATCTACTCAGCTTCATGTGATTTTACTTTCTATAACTTAATTCTTTGTTAATTCTTCTACTCTAATGTTGGAGAGGCATTTGAGTGGCAGCCATTTCATCTGTTTGAGTATTTTGGCTGTTTAAATCTTAATTATATTGTTCTATATTGTGTTTTTCTATCAGCATTTAGACCTTTTTGTAAAATCACTACTGATCTAAGATACAAAAAATACATTTCGAGCAAAGTAATTTTATTGACTCGTGTTATGTGGTAACCTTTCTGACATTTTTATACATCTAGTAAGAAATATGACATGAGTCAACTTAAGATGGATTATTTGACTATTTTGTTCTAACTTCTGACTAAATCTGAACATTTTACCATCATGTGATTCTGGAATATGTGTATGGTTTCAGGTTTTTGCAGTCTAGTCTTTGCTGGGTTCTTAACAACCTCTTCCTTATAAATCCTGTATCTCTTTTAAATTTTTTTGCTTAGTTGTCAATAATAAGCTCTACTTTATATAAGCCTTCCTTGTTCTCTCTAGCTGTAAGCAAGAACATACTTTTTGCTGTGTGGATGACTGTTTCTGTCTGATTGATTGCAATGAATGTATTTGATTGGGTTCTGCTTGTTTGGAGTTTTATAATCTTGCTGTAGTGCTTATCTATGTGTTTTTGAATGCTGTGGCCAAGTTTAATCTTTGTCTGATCAAGTTCCTCTCTCTGTGTTTTAGTTGAATGAAAGTTTTTAGCAAGCAATGGCATTATCGGCTTTTTATGCCTTCACATTTATCTGGTGCTGTTATGAATCGTTTACTGGCCTTTACATTTGTTATTTTTCTGCTTCATGAGTTAATACGTCTATAAATCTTTTTGGAGTTGACTATCATCATATACTATTGATATCGTACAGAACAGCAGAGCTTATGTTTGAGAGTCACAAGGTACCAGCCCTGTTCTTAGCAAAGAATGCGGTATGTGTTTTAACAGCTTGTAGACTAGTATCTAATGTAGCATGTTGATATATTATATATTTACTTCAATGGCTGTAGAATTGCATGATGACTTTTGTCCTGTTTCCTAACATGGCAGGTATTAACTTCCTTTGCTTCAGGACGCCCCACGTCTTTAGTTGTTGATTGGTGAGTGAGACTGAAGTGCTTAATTTTAAGTTTTATAGGTGCTGTTATAAGGAACCACAGTGTATGATATTGTTCCTGAGAAGGATGCAGCTCATCATCATTAAACAAATAGATTGATTAGCAATAGGCGGGAAGCCATTCCACTATATTTTAGTAATTCATAGGCATGCGTTTGTCTTTTTGATATTCTTCATCAGATCAATGCTTTCTTTTTACTGACCAGATAATTGTCTTGATTAAAACATTGCTTATGAAGATTAACCCATCAGGGGGTCAAGAATCAAGAAACACCATGGCAGATAAATCATGTATTCTTTCATAGAAAAAATTTTGTGGATAAAGAAAACTACTACCCATTGGCTACATGATTTTCCTTGGTTTTCTAAAGTTGAATCTGAAATCATAAAGGCTGTTCGTTGTTTTTGATTCAATTAGGGAGTCCCTTTGCATTAAGAAAATGCTTTTAAGATAAGGGGAAGATGTAGAATCTGTTGTCAGCGAAGTCACCTGACACGAGGACATGGGACATGAAGGACACAAAAATACGAGTGTCCGACACGGACACGGTGACCCCCGGAATCAGGACACGGAGGACACGTTTTATATATATATATATATATATTAAAAATAGACATATAGATCCAATTTTTTTTTAGAAACTAGAACATTTACTAATATTCAATAGAAATTAGAATCAATATTGTAATGTCCTCTTCTGCTTAGGCATTTGAGGACCAACCCGCTAACCTATGTGATTCCTATAGGTTCGAGCGGGTACTGACAGTCAAGGAATCAGCCGAAGTCTGATGCCATATATAGAAGATCTAGGGCATCAATATTATATCACCATTGGGTCGAAGAGGGCCACTAGAGCCAAAGGCCACCTGCATGCATGACATCCGGGCATTATTTAATGATGCATGCACCCGATTAAGTCTCTATGCACATGCATGCAAGTCAACTGCAAATTAGAAGATAAAGTGACCTAATTAGGTCAAAAGTTAGGGTTTGCGCATGCATGCAAGTCAATTGCAAATTAGAAGATAAAGTGACCTAATTAGGTCAAAAGTTAGGGTTTTCGTAGTTGAAAATTATAAAAGAAAGATAAAGTGAATGGAGAAGTCACTTATGTGATAATTGATTTGTGGAGTCGAATTGGAGAGCTTGGCGAGCTAAGTTGGGGTTGACCGCATGCTCAGCTAACTGGTGTATTTCGGCAGCGAAATCTATCTGCCCTAGTTCATCATCAGGTTGGATCATCCAGGTTCAGCACCAGTTCATCATCAGGTTACATTCAACAGTTATTTCAGGAGGTTGATTATTCATCCAGCCAGAGGGTTTGACCGTCACACCGTGTCACCGTGAGCAGAGCCAAAGCAATTCGTTTTCCTACCTACAGGGTTCAGAACTTTTGCATGCTGCTTCCATCATCATCAGAGGGGTATTATAACCCTAGCGCATATCATCCGGGCTTCCAGCAACAGCTTATTTATTATTCTGGATCTTATACAGGTTGAGAGGAGGGCGCATTCACCTGTGGAGGACGATTTGGTGTATCTCCTTATTCCTTTGGCAGAATCCTTACATGCTGGGACCAGTATCTTCACCATCAGTTGATCTATATATTGGTATGTACATGCATTGATTTCTCCTATTTTATAGCATCTCAGTATTTTTCTAGGGCACATATTTGCATGCAACTGCATGCATGCAAAGTTCGGGGTTTGCTTTCCTATTTGATTAAGGAGTAAGTCTATTAGCCATCTACAGTATACACAAACAGGAAAATATCAGTTTGGGATATTACAGTGGTATTAGAGCTATTTTCCTTGCCAATTGTGGGCATGCAAAAATTATAAATGAATCCAGGAGACCCATACAACATTACTCACAGGAGACAGAGAAGAGGAGTTAGAGGACATAGATTTGGGGAACAAAGAGTATCAGTTTGAAAAAGGCAAAGAAACAATGGCCGATGATGATAAAATAGCTTTCAATAGTCTCATATCAGCCATAAAAGAACTCACCACTGGGCAAAAAGAAATGATGAGCACCTTCAGGCAAATGACTGAGAAGAATAGGCCCACCCCACCCAGTCCCTTATTTCCCAACAGGGATAGGGTATCCACCAACAGTAGTAGGGAGCACTTACATACCAACATGCAGAGCCATCCCCATATATACAAGCCTTTCTGACCTACCATGCCTCAATTCTTAGATAGTCCAGCTGCAGTGCCTCTAGCACAAGCAGAACCAGAAGAACCCATGAGTGCCTATCTGAGAGAATATAGGGCTTTAGGAGAGGACTTCCATTCAGCCATGACCTTCACTGGCTTTTGCCACTTTAAAAGTAAGAACAAACCCAAAGCTTACAATAGGCCATTCACCCAGAACTATGAGTTACAATGCACCGTAGGGAAACTGACTATCCCTACCTTTGAGGGCACCCAGGGTGGCCCAGCTAGGAATTGGGTGCAGAAGTTGGATATATACTTCCAGCTCAACCCCATGATTGAGACAGATGCCATTAAATTGGCTACTTTGCATTTAGACGGAGAAGCACATGAGTGGTGGTACCATGGGTTAGTGACACTGGGTCACAACACCATCACCTCATACATAGATTTTACACAGAGGCTTATTGAGCGGTTTGATCGAAAAGATCCAGAGGTACACTTTAGGGAGCTTGCACAGCTCAAGTAGACAGGGAGTGCAGATGCTTTTATTTCTGAGTTTCAGAGGGTAGTAGTCATGGCCACAGATATATCAGAGAGCAGGTTGATTATGTTGTTCATTGAGGCTCTCACTGAACCCTTACGGGGATGGGTCAAGTCTTATAGGCCCACCATCCTAGCAGATGCGATCAAACGGACTAGAGACTTGCAGGATGTAGTGCCCAAAAATAGGTTTCCTCCTAGGACCAATGTTCCTATTAAAGATAAAGAAAGGAAACCATGGCCCAAGAAAGAATGGATGGACAATGATACCCGACAGGACCTTAGAAGAAAAAAGTTATGTTTCACTTGCCAGGAACCATGGATGCCAGGTCATAGATGTTCAGGAAAAGGAAAGGCCTACTACATAGAGGCTTATTCCGACAGTGAGGAGGATGAGGATTACCGGGATCAAGAGCAGGGAGAGACAACATTGATAGTTGCTGAGGGATAGGCCTCAGGAGGTACCATTGCTACCATGATAGGGGTTCCTAGATTCCACACTCTTCGGATCAGAGGTACCGTACAGGGCCACAGAGTGGGAGTACTGATAGATGGTGGGGCATCCCACAACTTTATTGATGATGTATGGGTTAAAAAGAGAGACATTCAGACTAAGAGCTTTGATGGGTTTTCGGTAGTAGCAACAGGTCACACCATGGAGTGTAGTCAGAGGATTCCTATATTAAAGGTAACGCTTGGGAATTATACAATGATAGAGACATTCTATGTGGTAGATGTGCTTGACATGAATGTGGTACTAGGAGTTCAGTGGTTGTATTCCATACGGAAGTATTCCACAAATTACCAGACCATGGAGATGGAGTTTATAGGAGCAAAAGGACAGAAGGTGGTATTGAGAGGGATGAATACCTATCCTCCCACAGCAGGGACATCACACAGGATGGAGGCAGTACTCCGGTACGGAGATATTGAGTGGGTTGCAAAGTGTATGGTTACCTTCATGAAACCACCAGATGAGGCCACACAACATCCAACAGATATAGAGGCCTTACTACAGAAGCACAAGGTAGTATTCGAAGACCTTCCAGCAGGTCGACCTCCAGATAGGGGATTTGAGCACATTATTGAGTTAGAGGAGGGGACCCAAGCAGTTATCACCACTCCTTACAGACATCCCAAGAGGTATAAAGATGAGATCGAGAGTACAATCAAGGAACTACTCAAGCTGGGATACATCAAACCTAGCTCCAGTCCCTTTGCATCTTCAGTAGTGCTAGTGAAGAAAAAGGATGGAACCTTATGTATGTGCATTGATTATAGGGCATTCAATAAGAAGACCATAAAGAATAGGTATCCCATCCCTAGGATTGATGAGTTAATGGATGAACTACAGGGGGCAAAGTACTTTTCCAAAATTGATCTTCGCTCAGGGTACCATCAGATTCGGGTCAGGGAACAGGATGTTCCAAAGACTGCTTTCCGTTGCCACTACGGACATTATGAGTTTCTAGTGATGCCATTGGGGCTCACTAATGCACCAGCTACTTTCCAATCATGCATGAACCATATCTTCAAAATACAGTTGCGTAAATATATTCTAGTATTCTTCGACGACATATTGATATACAGTCAGACTTGGGAAGAACATTTGAGACATCTTGATGAAGTACTTGGTATTCTATAGGAGCAGTCACTATATGCCAAAATGTCCAAGTGTGAGTTTGGCATGCAGGAGATGTTGTACTTAGGACATGTGATAGGGGCCAACGAGGTCCAGGTGCACTTAAAGAAGATTCGGGCAATTTTGGATTGGCCTACAACCTAAAAATGTGACATAACTGAGGGGATTTTTGGGCCTTTGCACCTACTATAGGAGGTATGTCAGCGGATTCTCATAGATGACCGCACCCCTCACAGATCTTACCAAGAAGGGAGCATTTAGTTGGTCAGAGGCAGCACAACAAACATTCGAGAAAATGAAGGAGGTAATGAGTTCATGCCCAGTATTAGCTTTACCAGACTTTTCTCAATCCTTTGTGTTAGAATGTGATGCTTTAGGAGAGGGAATTGGGGCAGTTTTGATGCGGAACAACCACCCCATTGCATTTGAGAGCAGGAAGCTCAAAGACTATGAGCGCCACTATTCGATATATGACAAAGAGATGTTAGCTATCCTCCATGCGCTAACCAAGTTCAGGCAATACCTAGTAGGTGCTAGGTTCAAGGTTAAGACAGATCACAACCTGAAATACTTTCTAGAGCAGAAAGAGCTAAACGAGAGACAACAGAAATGGGTAAGTAAAATTCAGGCTTATGACTTCGAGATTGAGTACGTAAAGGGGAAGAGCAATGTAGTGGCCGATGCACTTTCTAGACAACCAGCTACTTTATCCCTTATGAGCATCTCATCAGATTGGAGGTCTCATCTTTTGGTCGAGTACTCCAAAGATGGACGGATTCAGGATGATAGGTATAGGGTCATTGATGATATCATATACTACAAAAACAGAATCTTCTTGGTTCCCGAGTCTCCCCTCAAGAAGAAAATCTTACAGGCATCGCACGATTCACCATTAGCAGGGCATCAGGGGTTTCTCAAGACCTACAGACAGATTAGAGAAAGGTTCTCACGGAAGGGCCTCAAGAAAGATGTGATACAACATGTGAGGGAGTGCAGCTTGTGCCAACAAAACAAAATAGGGCACATCCACCCGACTGGTTTACTACATCCCTTACCTATTCTTGAGCAGAAATGGGAGAGCATTTTTATGGACTTCATTATCGGGCTGCCCAAGGTCCAAGGCAGAGACTGCTTGTGCGTAGTAGTGGACAGATTGACTAAGTTTGCTCACTTCTTTGCCATATCATCAGATTATTCAGCAGCACAGGTAGTAGAACTATTTTGTAGAGGGGTATTTAGACTCCATGGGTTACCCAAGACCATTGTCAGTGATAGGGGCAACAAATTCACAGGAGCCTTTTGGCAAGATCTTTTCTGGTTAGTGGGGACCGAGTTAGCCATGAGCACAAGTTATCATCCGCAGAGTGACGGGCAGACAGAGATTGTTAATAAATGGATTGAGGGATACTTGAGAAATTACGTATCAGGTCAGCAGAGGACATGGATCAAATGGTTACACTTGGGTGAACATTGTTACAACACCACCTAACATATGACCATTAGGATGACCCCTTTTCGAGCCCTGTATGGGTATGATGCTTCCACTTTTGCAGACCAGATATTTGGCGATACCAGGGTCCCCAAGGCCAAGGAGTGGATTTAGGAGGGTCAAGATATCCTCAAGATACTCAGGGAGAACATATAGGCTGCTCAGAATCAACAGGATATATACCCAGACAGGCACAGAGTTGAGCGCAGTTTTGAGGTGGGAGACTTCGTTTATTTACACCTCCAGCCTTACCGACAGTCATCTCTTAAAAAGAAAGGAGCAGAAAAACTCCAACCTCGTTTCTATGGTCCATACAAGATAATTTGGAAGGTCGGAGAGGTAACATATGAGCTAGAACTACCCCCAACGAGCAAGATTCACAACGTATTTCATGTCTCCAATCTCAAGAAGGTGGTTGGTCAATAGATTGTTACATCTTCCAAGCTGCCTCCCCTTGATGACGAGGGGCAATTGGTTCTGATTCTGGAGCGCATCCTAGACGTGCGAGAGCGGAAACTGAGGAACAAAATCATCAGAGATACCTGGTTCAGTGGAAAGATCTGCGTATAGAGGAGGCTACTTGTGAGGCAAAATAGGTATTACAGCACCCAGCTTTACAGTTGCTTGAGGACAAGCAAATTCAAGCGCGGAGGACTGTAATGTCCTCTTCTGCTTAGGCATTTGAGGACCAACCCACTAACCTATGTGATTCCTATAGGTTTGAGCACGTACTCACAGTCAAGAAATCAGCCGAAGACTGATGCCATATATAGAAGATCTAGGGCATCAATATTATATCACCATTGGGTCGAAGAGGGCCACTAGAGCCAAAGGCCACCTGCATGCATGACATTCAGGCATTATTTAATGATGCATGCACCCGATTAAGTCTCCATGAGCATGCATGCAAGTCAACTGCAAATTAGAAGATAAAGTGACCTAATTAGGTCAAAAGTTAGGGTTTGCGCATGCATGCAAGTCAACTGCAAATTAGAAGATAAAGTGACCTAATTAGGTCAAAAGTTAGGGTTTTCACAGTTGAAAGTTATAAAAGAAAGATAAAGTGAATGGAGAATTCACTTATGCGATAATTGATTTGTGGAGTCGAATTGGAAAGCTCGGCGAGCTAAGTTGGGGTTGAGTGCCTGCTCAGCTAACTGGTGTATTTCGGCAGTGAAATCTATCTGCCCTAGTTCATCATCAGGTTGGATCATCCAGGTTCAGCACTAGTTCATCATCAATTTACATTCAACAGTTATTCCGGGAGGTTGATTATTCATCCAGCCAGAGGGTTTCACCGTCACACCGTGTCACCGTGATTAGAGACAAAGCAATTCGTTTTCCTACCTACAGGGTTCAGAACTTTCGCATGCTGCTTCCATTATCATCAGAGGGGTATTATAACCCTAGTGCACATCATCCGGGCTTCCAACAACAGTTTATTTATTATTCCGTATCTTATACAGTTTGAGAGGAGGGCGCATTCACCTGTGGAGGACGATTTGGTGTATCTCCTTATTCCTCCGGTAGAATCCTTGCATGTTGGGACCAGTGTCTTCACCATCAGCTGATCTATATATTGGTATTTACATGCATTGATTTCTCCTATTTTATAGCATCTCAGTATTTTTCTGGGGCACATATTTGCATGCAACTGCATGCATGCAAAGTTCGGGGTTTGCTTTCCTATTGATTAAGGAGTAAGTCTATTAGCCATCTACAGTATACACATAAACAGGAAAATATCAGTTTGGGATATTACAAATACACATTACACATTCACAAATCACAATGAGACACAGATGATAGCTCAAGATGTTGGAACCATTTTTCTCATTAAGTAGACCGTAGATGATATCAAGATGGAAGAATCTCATCTGTCAATAGTCCTCCATGCCTGAATCAACAAACTCATCACTGCCCTCGTTGTCCTCCTCCTCTTTGCCCATCTGACGATCTGCATCTGGTGGCGTGGAGGATGACCCCTCCCTAGGATCACCATCATCAAAAGTGATCGGCTCTAGCACTGGATCATTAAGATCCATGTTGGCTAATGCCTGCTTAGTACTGCTATCGAAACCCATATCATCAGGAAAGACATCCCATATCTTTGTCTTTCCCTTCACCCACTTCTCCCTCTTCCTGTAAAGAAGACGAAGTTTGGAGTGCACATACACCATCGTCTCTGCCCTGGACTGCTCAATCCCGCTTTTCTTCAAACTGGACAAGTCCCCATATGCGCTATAATTCCTCTCACAATAAGAGGATGGAGTAGCTTCAAAGATGACCCTCAAGGCTAACTTCTCTAGAATAGGGCATGTTGCTCTATAAGTTGCCCACCAAGCATAGGGTTTCTTAACTTTTCTGTCTCTGAGCACCTCATAGCTTCTAACTCTCCCACTGGCAGTGGGAAACTCTACAAAGCCTAGTTAAAATTTAACATGGTTTAGATTTAATAGCAGTAACAGTCTTCTTTTAAAAAATTGGAGCAGATAGTATTAACTTGTACCAGCAGTAGAAAAAACAATAAACAGGAAGAAAAAATTATGCACAAGAACACACAATTTTTATACTGGGAAAACCTTTCAAGGAATAAAAACCCCAGCAAAGAAAATCTTCCTTATTATGAGATGATCAATTTGTACATGAGCAGATATAAAGATTTTGCAGACCTTTACATATTCACAAAACTGCCCCTAGGGCACTCATACCAAGAGAATGAAGAATGACAGTCTTGTGTAATATTGCTGCCACCAATTAACTGACCAAGCAACTTCAAACACTTCAACTGTGCTGCTGTTGACTGATGCTAACAGTTTGACTGAGTATTTTTCCTGCTAATAGCCTGAGACAAACTCGGGTTGCTTGAACTCTGCCTTTGAAAACCTCGATCTGCTTATATAAGCCCTGGTGAGGGCTGACGTGAACTCTAGATGCCCTAACCAGGCTGCTGGACCTTAGAGCAGGCACCAATCCAAATTCGGGTGAGCTGTAACAGCCCTAGCAGGGTTCGAGTGTGCTGTAGCAGCCCTAGCAGAGCTTGGGTATCCTGTAGCAGCCTCCTGTGAAGGTTCTGGTGGAAGAGAAGAGGCCCTAGCAGGGCTGTAATTTACTTGGAAAAACCCTAGAGGGCTGCCGCCTACTGCAAGAGTGTAACCCAGGTTCACAACTGTCTTCAAGATCATTGACTAGCCACGTGTTGTGAGATAGAAAGAAGGATAACCTGCACATAACCCCAAAAAATTTCGTCTTCTTAATCAGAGAGAAAATCTTCTTGAATTGTGTTTGACAAATGAAAGTGTTTCTTTATTTATAGTTTTCCGTGGAGGGTCAAGTCCATAAGTTTAGCAAGCTGCCCTTAGGGCCTTTTTATCCTTTTGATCTTTTTAAACTTTTGGGGTCTTTGACTTTTAATCTTCTAATCTTTTAATTTCTTGATCATCTAATCTTTGGAGGGTAACTGGTCCTTCACAAGTGGGTATATAGACCAACATTGTGGGTACTTGGACCCTCATTGAATTTCTTTGTCCTTTAGGTGGTTTCATGACCACAATTAGTCATTCCAAGCATTCTTCTTGGTCTTCATGATCCACATGTGCCTATTCAAAATGCATCATCAAAGATAAGGAAGATTTCATTGTTCACTTCGTTCTCCTTACTGATACCAAGGTTATGTGCTATGTACTTCAACAAGTGGTGGCCAGGCCCTTGAGAAGGTCCTATAGCCCATTAACCATGGGAAGAGGAACCTCACTTGCCTAGACGCAATCTAGGGCTTCGTGGTCCTTGACCAGGTTCCTTAGCCCCAAGTTGAGCTTTAGTCCCATACTGAAGTATGTTGATCAACCCCCTGGTCCTTGACTTGGTCCTCCATTCTCTCGGAGAATGGTTCTCAACCCCAGGTTGAGGTTCAGTCCCAGAGTGAACCTTGATCAAAACCCTAGTCCTCGATTAGGTTTGCCATTCTCCTAGAGAATTGCTCTCGATGCTGCTAAAAAATCAACACTCCCTCTCAGCGAGAGAGTCATTCTCTACAATACCAAGCTTGTCTCGGAAGTACACAAACATTGTCATTGGTAGAGGCTTGGTCAACACGCCTGCAATCTGCTCATCTTTATGAATATACTGGAGTCTTATGGTATCTCTCTAGACCATGTCTCTGACGAAATGATACTTCATCTCAATGTGTTTTGATCTGTCATGAAACATTGGATTTTTTGAAAGCTTCATGCAACTTTGCTTATCACAATGGATGATAGTTTGCTCAAGCTTTCCATCGAACAAATCAGAGAGAAGCTTCCTATGCCACATTGCTTCTCCGCAGGCATCGTTGGCAACAATATACTCAGCTTCAACTATGTTTAGTTATGGAACCTTGTTTTCTGTTGGGCCAAGAGATCATGGCTGATCCTAGATTGAAGCAATACCCGAATGTACTTTTTCGGTTGACTGCACTGCCTGCCCAATTAGAGTCAGCATAACCAAGTAACATCACTCCATTGCTGGAAGTGAACCTGAACCCATAAACAATAGTGCCTTGCAAATATCTAAGCACATTTTTAGTAGCTATCCAATGTATGTGCTTAGGCTCAGACATGAATTGACTCAATGCACTCACTGCATAACAAATATCAGATCTCGTGTGCACTAGATACATCGAGGATCGAATAAGCTGACGATACTGAGTGGGATGTACTGTCTTTGTGCAAGAGGCTGACTCATGTAGCTTCTTCAAGTTTGTTGTCATAGGATAGGTGTGCTCATGGGCTTGTAGTCTTGCATCCCAAATCTTTGCAATATATCTACTACATACTTCTCTACCGAGACCAGAAAAGAAGATTTCTTCAGTATTATTAGGTCATCAGTATATTAAATAAGGCCATCGGAGTAGATATCAAAAAGCATGCGAAGCATGTAGGCGTCATTTCACCTTGCAGGCGTCAATGAGCAATTAGGTTTGCATGCATGCAAAAGTAAAGTCATGCAAACCCTAAAAGCTACTTAAGAAGATAAGTCGAACCAAAAAGCTATCTATTGTTATTATTCAAATTTGGAGATTGGTTTCGAGAGTAGCAATAGTGGCCGCAACAGCAGGTTGGGGTTGAGGGCGTGAGCCATCAACTAACAAGTGTTTTTGGCAGTGAAATCTTTTTTCCCTAATGACTTATCTGATAGATCATTCAGATCTATCATCCACACTTAAAGATATTCATTGATCATCAGAGATTCTCTCACAGAGGAGGAATTACCAGACATGGGCACGTCATACTACTGAGAACGAGCTGGAAGCACTAAGAACAATTTTCCTTGATCCATAAACTCTTCTTTTCTTTCGCATGCCACTTCCATTATCCTCGGAAGGGTCACACTACCATACTGGGTGATTATCAGGCCACCTCTTGCACACCTAGAGAAGATATCAACAGAAACGTAGAGAGGTAGGGGCGTCTTCCATCCATAGGAAAACAATTTGCTATTGTCCAATAAGGCTTTCAAAGTGTTCATGTGTCTGTCAAAATCTTTAGAGTGTTGAAATTTACCTAGGAATTGTTCCCCTAAGTGACTTTTGCCTAAGTCACTAGGAAAAGGGGTTTGAGTCACTTGGACTTTATATTAATGACTTGAGATGAGCATTAATTGCACTTTAGGGTAAATGTGCACTTGAAGTGAAATATTTAAAAAGTAAGTGAAATTAATTATTTTGTGGAGAAAAGTGATTTTAATCACAACCACTCATCTAGACTAATCTGAGCCCTAGGATTAGATGGCCTTTCATTCACCCTAATTTTTTCACCAAAAGGGAAAGTTTCCAAGTGAAGAGGCATTTTTGCATTTGAGAGAGAAGAGAGAGCCATGTCTGAGAAAGAGGAGAAAAATAGCAACAACAACAGTTTTCTCTTGGCACACATTTCAAGGAGAGAAGGTACAACAAGAGGGAACAAAACTTGAGGCAAGGTACAACGGCATTTATTGCTGGTCTGTATAGACCGTCCGGTACAGATTTCGTACAATAGTACAGATCTCGAGGCAGAAAGTACAACACGATTTTCGAGATAGATTTCTGGGCACGTTTTTTGAGAATTTTTTTCCTAGACACGAATCCTAAGGCAGTTTATAGGCACAGATTTCGAGGTCCGTATAGACAGTCCGTATGATTTGTCTGTACAGTCTGTACAACGATACGAAAATTGAGGTAGAATATAGAAAAATTTATGAGTTTGTATTTTTCTGTTTGGCATGGAATATGAGGCAAAAAATTTCATCCGGTTGAGATAAGTTGGTCTGAAACTATTTTCTATCTATTGCTGTAAATTTTCCAGATAATAAAAACTTTCTCACACAGGTTTTCCCTGGAGGTTGGGGTTTTTCCTGGGTCATTGGACTAAAAATACCGTGTCTGAAATTTCATGGTTGAATGTGTTTATTTACTGTGTTAGTGAAAATGTTGTAGAAGCTTTTCTTGTGTTTCAGTCCTATGTTGTTTATGAGGAAAAGTCTAATTTGCAGCACTAAAACAAATTGGGTTGGGCATTAAACAATGTGTTAAAACAGAGTTGGAAACCGGGTTGGGAAAGTGCTGAAAAATCTACACAGAGAGGCCATACTACATCACCTAAAACGTTTCAGCATCATCCTTGGAGTATTGAAGCATCTACGAAAGGATTACCATCCAGAAAGGGAAGTTTTTCCTTGCATGGGCGAATCACCTGGAGCCAACAACACATTTTTGGAGAAATAGTTGATGCATGACATTCATGCCTTTTGTACACTGAACAACCATCACAACTTTAAATATTGGTATGTTACTGCAATCTTGCTGAAGCATATTTCCTATTTTATCTCAGTATTTATCATATTTGGGGTTTGAGCACGAAATTTATTATTGCATGCAAATCAAGTTATTTATCATACACGCATAAAAAACCACAAACCCACAAACAATCACCATAAACCATCAGTATAAGGGTAGAATATCAGTTGGGATATTATAGTTAACCCAAGTGATTTAAATAAGTTGTCTATAGATATCATCCAGGATGATCCTGTTCAACTTCTGTGTGAGCCTTGTGAGATAAGGCATCGCTCCTTCACACTTGGCCATCTTGGTACTGTGCATCTTCTCTTATAGCACCATCTTCTGGTTTTCATTCTTGCTCTGGT
The DNA here is from genome assembly GCA_001517045.1 of Pseudotsuga menziesii. Taxonomy (NCBI): domain Eukaryota; kingdom Viridiplantae; phylum Streptophyta; class Pinopsida; order Pinales; family Pinaceae; genus Pseudotsuga; species Pseudotsuga menziesii. Next base: position 443,685 of record LPNX010079179.1, on the reverse strand, counting down.
AAAATCCTTCCAAAGCCTTCCACATTTCCAATGCGATTTTCCTCCTGGAAAGGTGAGGGACTATGTGGTCCTCCACCCCATCCAAGATGATCAACATAGCTGTAGAATCTAACTTCTTCCATCTTGCTAATTCTGCCGGATTTTTGGGCGCAACCTTTGTGGAGTCAATGTGCTCATCTACATCATTGACATCCAGGATCCTTGTGATCCTTTCTTTCCAAGTAGGAAAGTTTTGAGCCTCTTGAGTCTATCCTCAACTCTCAACTGTACGACGATAGTGAAGTGTACTTGTTAACCCTAGATCTGAACTCTAGGTTTGTGTCTTCAATAGATCTTCCCCCGATCTATCAATACTGCTGCAGTTTCTCAGATTTAGCTCAACAGAGCTCAAACTAGTGCTAAGCAATATATTTTAATTTTTACTGATAACCACACATGAGTTTCTTTTACTAGTAATGCAACGGAAAATAAATACTGAGAAACATTCAACAATAATCACACCAATTTAAACCAATGTTATCGGAACCGGACCGGTCATCGAATCGGCAAAGCCCAAAATGTGAACCGGACCGGAACCGGCAAAAAACCGGGTAAAAAACCGGCTGACTAAAAAATACATAAAATATTCATATTTTGTAAAAAACATATATATATTCATGTGCATACATATGAATCCAGACCATTAATACAAAAATATGCAAAGTTTCTCATATATATAGCAAATATGGGTGCAAATATCCAAAATAGCACCTAGTGCAATACATCTCTAAGGTTCTGAACCAAAGTACATTAACAAAGAGGCTCCAAAGTACATCAGCAAAGTTTTGTTTTCTGGTTTTTAAAAAAAAATTGAGTTTCCTGAGTCCCCAGTCCAGACCAGCCGGTTCGGCCGGTTCCGGTCGTTTCCATACTCGGTCTGGAAAAAAATCCGGTTTTTTCAAAAAAATTTGTTGACCGGACAGACCAACCCTGTAAATCGGTCAGACTGGCTGGTTTTGCCGGTTCCGGTCCGGTTCCGATAACACTGATTTAAACACAGTATTTTTAGGTGTGGAAACCCCCGGATAAAACCTAAGATAGGAAAACTGGTGAAGCAGTCAGATATAAATTTTTATTACAAAGATATAGAATAAAATTTTATTACGAAGATATAGAGCAAATACAATCCAGTGGTTCAATACTCTCAACCTGGCAAAATAGAACCTCTGCAAAATCACTGAGCAAGCCCAACAAATAGTATGACCTTCCGCATCAACTGTACGACCCTCTGCGTCAGCTGTACGGATCCGTATAGTCTTTCATCAACTGTAGGGAATCCGTACAACTGATGTACAACCTTCCTCTGCAGCGTACAACCTCCCTCAGCTTGATCATGTACGTCCCTGTGCTCTGCCTGGTAACTCGGCGAATCCTTTGGGTGAGTGTTTCCCTGTCTTCTCTGCAAACTTCTCTGATTGTCTGTGTCTGTGTGTGTGTGTGTCCTCTCCACCAAATCTTCTTTGAACTCAATGGCCAAGCAAAAACCTTAACCCTCTCTATGGATCAATGGATGGGATCCTCCGGTGAGATCAATGGCAAATATTAGATTAGCCATCACTTAAATTATTTCACTTTGCACTTTATAAAAGTGACTCCTTTAAGTCAAAATCAAATTAGATCATTTAATGTATTTTCCTAAGTCTAAACTTAGGAAAATCACATTAATACATTTGGCTTCCTGTTTAATGTCTTCTAGCATGCAATGATACATACAATGATAAAAGACCTTCCTTGTTGCCACTTTCTAACAGAGTACACATGCTACTTGAGGAAAGAGAACCTTGGTTGATGCAATAACCACACCCCACTTTTACCAAGTAGGCGAGGCCTTGTTGAGTATTGATTTGTAAATATCAGCTAATTATAAATGTTATTATAAATTATTTATGAGCAGGAGGGCGATAACAACATAAAATTAGTTTGCTTGTTAATTAATAGGAAAATTTAGAAATAACTTGTTTTTTTGTGCACTCTTAATTTCATTCCAAGTACGATATTGTCATTTAAAAGGGGTTCAAGATTGTTTTCGTAGAGGATGGACTTTTATTTGTTTATATCAAGTTGATATATAAGATCAGTATGGTTTGCAATGGGTGTAGACTTTTGCAGTTAATTTGGATTTTCTTGCATCTTATACAAATTGTTCATCTTCTTGTAGTGGAGGGATTTTTTGTTGCATGCAACAATGAGTGTTGCCTGTTTATTTTGTACGTAGGTCTCTAGAACTTCCGACAAGTTTAACAATAAAACCTATAGCAAATGAAACAGATGAATACTGTCAAATTGACTTACACGTGTTATAAACTTTAGATGTATAAATTTAGTGTTTACTGTGTCTTCATAAGGCCAAAAAGGTGGAGATGAAGATTTTGGAAATCCACAAGTAAAAATTGAGTATAAAAACAATGTTTTGGATTATGTTCATGTAAGGCTGATGGTTATTGTGACATTTCGTTAAGATTGTGCCCAAGATGTCTAATGTCTTATTTCGTTAAGATTGCCTTAGTAGGAGTAATGCAATGTTATTTTTAGCATTCATTATAGAGAAAGAAATTGGCTTTTGAGAAAGATTTATGCCTAATGATAGCAATAATGATACTTGTATTCATCCTTGGATACTTTTTTAATGATGGAACATCTCTCGGAAAATCCTCAGGTACTTCCCCATTTTTTTTAGGATGGTACCCGAGGTAAACCGTCGGCCCTGATTACGGGGCCTAACCCGGTGGGGACATTGAGTGAGGCCCCGGCATAGCCTCCCGGGGATTTGATCCCAAGAACTTCTGCTAGCATAAATAATTCTCGATCACTTGAGCTAACCCACCGGGCTGAAATATTCCTTTCATCCTTGGATACTTACTCTGCTAGTGAAGAAATAATCATTCAAGCAAATGTGATAAATTTCAAATTTGAATCTTTTAGTTTAATAAATCATCCGGTGTTCTTTTGCATTCTCCTTTTCCTGTCAACATGCATTTGTGCATTGCCTCCTTGTTCAACCAAATTTATATTTTTTGTGAACAATAATATTCCTATTGAAATTTTCTCATCTTACTTTAAAATTTAGTCTACAAGAACAAAGTTTATCTCCATCCATGTAAATACTATGTAAGAATATTTACCATGATTTACAGAGAAAATTTGTTATGCTTCCAATTAACAGCTGTAATATCAGCTGAAAGCCAGTAGATAGCCTTATTCCAAGAAATTTTATCCAGAAGGCATTATGGAAAGTAATAAATGAATATTTCTTTGTGAATCGCAAGCCAGTTACAAAATCCAGTAAGGGAATTGAGACATGATTTCAGAGTATAAGATAAGGTCTCTATTATATATGCACTTCTCTGTGAGTAGAATTTTGATGGACTAGTATTTCTTAATCTTTCATGGAGATTGGTGCTGTTGTGCATGGAACATCCTTCTGAATCTGGATTTTTTAACCAGTTTGAAATAATTGCCTATAGTTATAAACAAGTGTGTTTTGGTACTTCACTACTGTGTGAGAATAATTTGATTTTTGTGTTTGTTATTACATGCAAGACACTGGTTATGTGTGTGAGGTGGAGGAAAAAATATGCTATTTTTGTTCATTTTTTAAGTTTATCCCATAACTGTCACAGACTACCATAGCAAATTGTTTGTTGCAAGCAATATAAGAAACTCATTTGTTATATTTCTTGTGAATATTTTAATTAACTCCAGTGGTGGTGGATCAACAACTGTTGCTGCAGTCCATGATGGTTATGTTCTTCAAAAGGTATGTTGAATGTACTTGCAAGTCATATTAATAGTACTAATTATTTGTTTCACATACTATTGCATATTAACTATACTGTATATTGGACAACCTCGGCGTGTTTGTAACAGTGAGGGAAATAATGTTTGTTACAGAAACCTAAGCATGCACATTTAAACATGAAATACATTCCTATCTCCCAATATGTACATCAGCATGTTGACCAGCAAATGTGGTTATTTCCTAATATTTACGTCCCAATTCAGACCTTGACCCAGATCTATGGAAAGGCAGATCCTAGCTCCAAATCTGGCAAGATGTGATCATCTGCAGGCCGTCCCTTCTACTAACGTGATACTTTTTGCTTCCCTATCAGCTTGTGACTCTCCCACTGTCCCTCCCAGAATATTGTAGCCTCACAGTTGGTTCTTTTTCATCACAGTCCTGCCTCTTGCTTGTTTTGAACCAGTCATATGTTTGGGTGGAGTCTGGCTGGACTGTCTTGCTGCTGTGAGTAATGACTCCTCTCCAGTATCAAAGATAGGAGAATCAAATTACAGAGCCTAGTGGGTTGGAGCTAAATTTTTTGACATTGTAAAAATATTATAGGAACAGTTTTTCAGGTAGAGATACGGACTTGATTGACTCCACAGGAATTGAATATCTCAGGGCTTGAGTATAAATATTTAGGTCTTCAACAGAAATATTTTGTTGTAGAACATTTTTGTTTATATCTATTTAATATTTATTAGTCCTTTCTGTGTTTCCACTTCCAGAGGAATTCAACTGCTAGAGAATGAATTTATGGATCTAAAGAATACACAAGCCAATTTTTTTAACCTACAAAAGAATTTCAAGAAAGAAACAATAGCCCGATAACAACATATCTAGAAACAAGTTGAAGAACAAAGTTCATGGCTACACATGTTTGGGAAAAAAGGACCAATGATTGTGGAGCTAGCAGTGCAAGTGAAGCTTGAAGAGGAAAGGTATATACTATAGGCACGCCAAGGAGCTTAACCTCAGAATATGTGACCCCTCCATTTATAACCCTTAACAAACTGCCAAATCCTTAAACCATGAAACCCTAGAATTGGAGGACTTCAAAGTTCATATTTGAGATAGCATCAATGGCGAACAATGCTACCCTTATCATTTGCCTCATGTTTTCGGATGACTGTCTTAATGCTTCAAGAGCAAAAAATATATCCATTTTGCTCCTTTGTGAGGATCTCACATGTTGAAGAAATTAGAGGCTAGGGCACAAGTAGTAACAACTGGAAAGGACAATAAATAGGTGTCAATATGTACTCTTAAGGAAGTGAAATGTGACTCCCCTCCACTAGGGTGGTCACTTTCTTGGCCAGCTAATTGATGGTGTCCTCCGTCAAGAAGGGGGCCAGCTAATTACCTACTATGTCTGTTGCATGTCGGCACTATAATGTTTCTGTTTGGTCCTCTCTGAGTCCTTTCTAGCAGTGTAGTTGGCATTGGCTGGAGTTGAATCAGTTTTGGGCCAAATTGATTCAAGGCATTGGCCGAACTGGCTATTTGTTCGTTCAGCCTCTGAACTGATCACTTCAATGTGAATCAATCAACCGGGCAGTTACTAAGTGGTCCCAGCACGTTGACTAGGAAGCCTACCTGTAACTCAGTGATCCTTAAAAACAAAATAAAGAAGAAACCACTCCTAAAAAAGCTAATCTGCTTCGTTGTCGAATTGGTCACCTTCAACTTAGTGATGTTGTCCAGAATGACTTATATTTTAGTTTCAGTAACTGTTAGCTGTACAAGTTAAAGTGGGTTACACATTTTAGGAATCAGGATCAAACCCATTAGACCTCACGTGGAGAATTTAAAAAATTGGTGTTTTTATAGCTTTCAACCCAATTAACAACTTTTTCAGCATTTAAACATGTATGCAAAACAGGGCTATGTACCCCTTTCTCCTGCACTGCTTGAGTTGGGAATAGTGGGATTCTATGATTGAAACCTAGAAGGGGAATATGCTGCTCAATGGTGTGATCTAGTTGTGTAAATTGTAACCTGTACTCTGCCCAGTGGTGCCAACTGCTTTAAAACATCTAATCTTGCTGTAGAAGCCATTGAGCTAGAGAAGGAAGATCAAAAGTTCAGACTATAGACTTCACTGAGTTGGTTTATTGAAAAAGACCTCAGATGAGCTACAGTACAGACAAGCTGTATGGTCACGTCCAGCAGTCAAAACTTTAATAAAAGCATCAAATCACTTGCCTCGAAGACTGTGCCACCTTTCTGCTGTACGTCCTGCTCAAAATTCATACTGTATGAACTCCATTAATGCTGTGCAGACCTGCATTAATTGCTGTACCCTTTCTTGGGATGCATGCCCTCTTCTCACCTTGAAAAGTGCGCCCCTTTCACTGCAGTAAGGAGAACATTAACTCAGCTGTCATTTTCCTTGTAATGCATGCCTTTCTCTCTTGCTCAGCTCCACTCTCAAAAACCTTCTCTTCTTCGAATTCGAGCCACCTTGAGAAGCGTGCCTCTTTCCAAAAATTCTCTTCTTGGATTGTGTGCAAATGAAGTCGCATTTCTCTTTTATTTCCCTCATTAGGGTAACTTACATGACTTTTCAAATTCCATGGTTGAGATTAAATCTTGATCTCAAAATCCATGGCTGAGATTTAATCTCAAGTTCACTTAAGTTTCCTAAGTGAACTATACATTAAATCTTTTCTTTTTGAAAAGTCACTTTTCCCTAAATATTATAGAAGTACACTTTATGACTAAAAGTCACTTTATAAACATAATAAAGTGCAACTCACTTTTAAATCATAAAGTCACATCAAAAAGGTACTTTAATAAATGCACACTAATAAAGTCACTTTAATGACATTGAATGAGACTTCACATCACCTCGGACTCGTGCACCTATGCACCTGATGCAGGAGTACCTCTGAGCTACAAAATTTCAACAGTTAGTTAGGTGGTCAACATTCTACATATTTGGTGATCTTCAATGGTCGGGAAGGGCACATAGTTGTTGGCAAATGAAATGTGTAGATTTCCTTTGGTGGGAATATGCTTTTTTTTCTTAATGTGTATTATGTGCCAGGTATATAAATATTAGTTAGTTAGATTATGAGACATTGTCACTAGCTAGTTGTTAACTTTAGCGATTGCAAATGCTACATAGTTGACAAGGAAATTCAGAATACCATTGCTCTTGGTGTGGAGGATCATAGACTATTAAGACTGGTCAACATTGGACATGTCAAGGAGCATGCATTGGCATCCAAGAGTGCATTAGACATCAATAAAATTTGGCATTATCGGTGTGGACTCCTCAACTCAACCTATCTCTCAATTGGCTTGAGAGAATCTGGTAGATAGACTTCTCGACATAGAACACTATTTGAAGAAGGACAAGCTTGGCAAGTGAAGCAAATCCTTCAACTGGTTCATGTTAGCGTTGGTGGACCAATGAACACATCATTAGTCATTGGTGCCAGGTACTTCCTTCTATTTGCTTATGACTATAGTAGGAGGACGTGGGTGCACTTTTTGAAGTAAAAATGTAGTGTTTTATGAATTTCAATTTTTTTTACATTAGTAGAAAAATAAGCTAGTTGTCATATAACCACTCTTAGGTTTGATAATGGTAGAGAATTCTGCTCCAAAGAATTCCATAATTTTGGTGTTAAACATGGGATCAAAAGACAGTATACTACACCTTACACTGCATAGCAAAGGGGAGTAGTTGAGCAGCATAACCACACAATCATGGAGATGGCTAGATGTATGATGCAAAACATGTATATTCTCAATAAATTTTGGGCTGAAGCAGTGGTTGTAGTAGTATATTTTAATAGATCTCTAACAATGCTAAGAAGCAGGAGACCCTAGAGGAATCATGGATCAAGAGGAAGCCCAAAGTAAGTCATCTTAAGGTTTTTGATTCGATTTCCTATGCATGGATTCTAGATGAAAATAGAGTCAAGTTAGGTCCTAAGAGCAAGAAAATGATGATTGCAGGGTACATCAATAGTTGTAAATCTTATAAGTTGATTGATGTCAAGACCATTTAGTTGAGATTTCGTAGAGATGTTGTAGTTGATGAGGAAGTTCGAGTGAAAATTACCGTGGAGCCACTAATTATGGCTCAAAATTTAGGTGTTAAGATTCAGGTAGTTCTAACTAAAATTGGGGAAATTTTTGAACATTCCGAGGAGTCTCCCAAGCCCAAGCTAGTAATTTCTGATGCAAATAGCTCAAATTAGCATTTGGATGACACAATTGCAAGTAGCCCAAGTTATGGTTAGGAGGCTGACTTGGATGAGGAGGTTTCCAAGAAGAGACCCAAGTGGTAGTAGAACACCATTGGAGATATTCGGGTAGTAGAAATGATCGAGGGGACCGTAAAGAGGTAAGAGCAAATCGAATCCAAACATAATTAATTTTGTTCCAATGGCCAATGTTTAGGAAGTATATGAGCCACAAGTGTTCGAAGAAGAAAAGCAAGACTTGGGATCTCACAGCTCTTCCACCAGGGGAGAAACCCATTGGCTGCAAATTGGGTGAACAAGGTAAAGTACTGGGTAGATGGCACACTTGACAAGTAGAAGGCACAATTGGTCGTAAAAGGATTCTCTCAGTGAGAGGGAATTGATTATGAGGAGACCTTTGCTCCTAGAACATAGATGAGCACCATGCGCCTAGTACTAGCCATGGCATCACAATTTGGTTGGAAATGTTGTTGTAGTAGTTGTGCGAGACATCATCTCACAAGTTGACCTAGTAAGAAAATTAAATAATCAATTGTATTTTATTATTGTTCAAATAATAAAAAAATTATTAACCAAGTGACCCAGTAAGCAGTCAAGTCGGCCCCAATTAAAACTTAGGGTTTTCTAGCAAGAAAACAGTATAGTTCGCTACTGCAGCTAGGAGAGTTTTTTGGGGTTTTCCACTTTGGAGAGGTTTCTCCTTGTCTTTCTTGAGGTTTATGCTACTAATATTTGGATGTACTTCTATCTTTGAACGATTTATCTCTATTGGAAGGTGAGAGATCGGGGAAGACAATATTCTTGTATATGGGTGGGAGATGATTGCTTATCATCGTGGTTAAACGAGTTCCTCATTCTTGTAGTGATCTTGGTTTGCAACTATTAAATTCTAACATGGTATCCAAACGGTGCTAAAAGAAGCCATTGCTAGAAACTAGGGCTCCACGTTTTGGAGTGTTTTCCACCTCAGTTCATTTCGAAAGGAGCATAGAGCAACTCACCCTCCTAGGGTGCATCTTTCCGTGGAGGCCAAATTTTGATTGGTAAAGTTTCAATTTTTGATCTAATACCATCGGGGTCAAGATCTAGGACTTCCATATTCCTGTTGTTCTACCCACGGTTTTGGATCAATTTTACCTTGCTCCAACTTGCAGACATGTATGCTTGAGAAATATATGATTGAGCATATAAAATCCAATGAGTAAATCTCTTGATGATCTAGGCCACCTACATTACTCTTTGGTGTAGAAGTTTGGCAAATCATTAGCAATATTATTTTTGTCTCACAAACAAAAGATGCCAAGATTTTTCTTGACAAGATCAGAATGACAGTTTGCAAGATCTTGTCTACACCTATGGAGAAAGGGATGAAACTTTCAGCGAAGATCAACTCAAAGGTAATTAATGAGTCAATCTACATGTAGTTTGTCAGAAGCTTGATATATCTTATTGCCACTAGGCTTGATTTGAATTATGTTATGAGTTTCATTTCTAGATTCATGACAATAACAAAAGTAGAGCATGGGACTACAACAAAGAGTGTGTTGATATATGTGAGGGTGTTGAGATATGTATTCACCCTGAGCATAGGTGCAGTCACATGGACCAACAAGAAGCAATATGCAATAGCCCTTTCATTGATAGAAGCAAAATATCAAGGAGCAATGAATGGAGCTTATGTGGTAGTTTGGCTCAGGAGGATGCGTTAAGATATGAGGATGTAGTCGACAAAGGAGACACCCCTACTCTACGACAATCAAGGGCTGCTCAAACTAGCCAAGTATCTAGTCTTCCACGAGCGTACCAAGCAGGTTGAGATACATTGCCTGTAATAAACCTAATTGGTTATTACGAGTGATATTTCGTAATGCATTTACTAGTTAGGATAATTAACTAGTAATTATTAAGCACAATGTCTATTGATACATATTGCTACCAATAGGCCATATTTATACTTGGCCATTTCTATTGTAAAGACATCATTCAATAATCATATATATATATATATATATATATATATATATATATATAAATAATATCCAACATGTAAGGTTTTATCCTCACAATTGGTATCAGAGCAGTTTTACCGTTTACCTGTGGTTAAGGAAGCTCCTAGAAGAGGGAAAGAAGAAAAATAAACAAAAAAAAGGAACAAAAGAAAAGAAAAGAAAAAACATAAAACCACGTGGTTTTAAAGCAAACCACATGTGGTTTAGGAAAGTAAAAAAGACGACGCAGAAGAAATAAAAATAAAGCTTGAAAAAAAGGAAAAGAAAGTTAAAAAGAAAAGAATAACAAAGTAAAAATATTTATTACTATATATTCGATAACCATAGCTTATAATAATATATATTATTATAATCTTGTTTAAACCCTAAATTCTCCTCTTCCAACAAAATTATAATATTATAATTATTGTTATAATATTTTAACCCCCCCAAAAAAAACTATATATATAGTTTATAAAAACAATAGTAATAAATAATATTATTTATTTATTAATTAATTAATTAATAATAATTATTATTCAAAAAAAATTGAAGATTTTGTATAAGACAATATGGTCTTCGATGTAGGCGTTTATGGGTTTTTTAAACGAGATAAAATAATTTAAAAAGTTAAAAATTAATTAAAAGGGGAGATTGAAGAAATAAAAAGCACAGAGCTTGAAGCGAAAATATCGGATATCGACGTGGCAACACAAGTTCTTCATGAAGACATAAAAGAATTAGTTGAAGAAACAAAAATGTTGATGATACGACGAGGAGGAGGAGAATCTAAGAAACGTGTGGACAAGGAACAATCAGAGACGCATGCGTCTTACTCCTCAACTCAGTTGAAAGATGAAAAAATAGTTACGCCATATGTATCTTCAAGCATGGAAGAGCAGGAAGAAACTTTCGATAAAGGACAACTCAAAATCACTCCTACACCTATGCCAGAACAAAAAGCACATACATTGATGCCCTACATTCCCCCTCACAGAAGGTTCAGGGCATCATACGTAAAGAAGGATAAGAACCATTGTTTGAAGTACACGACACAAAAAACAATGCCTAACCATAACCACCGTTCAAAGTACAAGACTCAAAATAAGATGCGGAATCATGCACAAGTTCCAGAAATTTGTTGCAGTGTCATACAAGGAATGGAAATGAGTTGTATAAATCGTCCAGCCTACACAACCATAAAATCAGTGAAAATGGCTTGTGAGGCTCCAAAACAAAGTCGGATTGTACGCTTGGCTCATAACCCAAACCAAAGCCAAGTACATGATAATAAAGACAATAACACCAACGATGAAACAAAAGTCGTAGAGGACAATGATAAAGCCCAGAGTATATAAGATCAAAATGAACCTGAAGAAAAATTGCTTGAGAATAAGAATGACAAAAAGATAGATGCATCTGATGACAATCCTGATGCCAATGCCAATTCTAAAGAAGATGGCGATCTCATAAATTGTAACAATGAAACCCCAAATGCTAATGAAGATATAAACGTTTTATGGGTTGTTGCAACTCAGAATGTTCGAGATCAAATGGTTCCCAAGGAACAACGAGAGACAAGGTCATTAGATAAAGATAAGAATATAAATCATTTGAAAATATTTAATCAAACACCAATGGATGAAATAAATACATTAAAAGGCGTTTAATCCTTAAAAGTATGCAATGAAACCGCAAGTGAAGAATCCTTAACCAATCATATTGAATTAAGTGAGTTGTCAGTAGTTTCCACGACATATAAGAAGAGCATAACAAATGTAACTGAATATCCAACCATGCTTGTAGATCCATCGATCGACACTAAAGAATCTATATTCCGGATATTAATCAGTGCAATACAAAGGCAATGCGAAAATACCAGAGTTCAACTTGTCGACACAAGATCATCATTAAGATATCAGATTGGAAACCCAGACGAATACTTGCTATGGTCATTATGGTTTTATCTACATAATTATATGCATGAAGAAATTTGAATGGAAATGTGACCAGCTATTTCAAGAATTATTAAACCGTGGAACCATTATTCGTGGCAAGAGTTCAACATCAACCACTACTTCAACATCAACCACACCTATGCCCTTCTTAAGGAAAATTTTGTCAAGCACAACACCTCTATTGAAGTTATGACTAATCAAGCATCCAAGAAATTTAAGTTGAGCAGTCTTTATATAAGATTCGTGGTCGAATCTTTCCAAGGCCAAATGACTTGTGATAAACCTCATTGGTTATTATGAGTGATATTTCATCATGCATTTACTAGTTAGGATAATTGATTACTAATTATTAAGCGACAGGTCTATTGATACATATCGCTACCAATAGGACATATTTATACTTGGCCATTTCTATTGTAAAGATATCATTCAATAATCATATATATATTTATAAATAATATTCAACATGTAAGGTTTTATCCTTGCATTGCCACTTCATCAGACAACTTGTAGAAGATGAAACTATTGAGCTGCAAAACTATCCCATAGAGGAACAATTTGCAAACTTTTCCCGCAAGCCCTTGGGTATAGAAAAGCATGTAAATGTTTGGGATACGCATGGTCTAGTTAGTAGGTTGACCATTAAGCAAGGGTGTTAAAAGTAAATCTTTGTTTATAATGGTCAATTAAATTTTATGTTATTTTGAGATTTTATGCTTTATTTTACTTTGGTCTATCCCACATTTATAAAGTGGAATGACTCAACCTCAATTCAACCCTTTATAAGAAAGATTTCTCCTTTTCATTTAAGTAATACAATATAGATCTTTTGAGTTAATTTTGGTTTCTTTATGTGTTCAATTTTCGTGATAACATCTACATCTATGTGTCGTGTATAATAGTGGTTTTGTTGTCTTCTCCTCCTTTTACATAATGACGTGCACATGGGAGACATTGTTACTCTTGTTAGTTCTAACTAGAGGCCTTTACAAGTCTAAATGGAGTAGTAAAGTGCATATCACTTGATTCCTCTATTCAACATCAAATGTTAAAGAGCTTCCACTAAGAGCACCTGGGTTCCCACAGGATTTCTCGGTGGGTCCACTTAGGATTGAAAATTCCAAAGAGGAGATTATTAGACTTTGCATTGGTACATTCATGTTGATAATGATAGACATACCTCCTCTTCCACCTTTACTTCTACTGGTGTTTTAGGGTAGTACCTCTACATCTACTTGTCATGTGGAGTAGTGGTTCTCTTGTTTTTTGCTCCTTTTACATAATAATACACCTATGTTTAATTTTTCCTTAGGTTTACCCTTTATACTCTCTACATTTATTTTTATTTTCATTAGTATTTCTTTTGAAATTCTGGAGAAGCCCTAGGCACTCCCATATCGCTAGTGTGGCTTGTGGTAGTCTCTAGTCCCTTTGACCTATTGTGGTAGCTTGTGCTTATTTGATATATATGGGGAAATTATTTGTTTCAAAAACATGTGAAGATTTTGTAAGTTAATAAGATATATGTACCATAAATTCCCATGATTAGATATATGTCACATAAATCCCCACACAAAAGAATCTCTTGAAGTTTTTGAGGCTCACTCAACCTCATTCATGTCCTCACTTAAAAATTGCATAACAATGATAAGAGCAGGAAATAACTCTGACATTAACAATAAGATGAGATCAAAGCTAAGTTAATCCAAGGTATGATTTTTATAAATTTTTTTCTAGCAGTTGACTGGACAAGAATAATTCATAGATCAACATTTTTAATTGACATGCCCCTAGTAGAACATTTGCATGATGATCCCTCTTCCACCAATACATCTTCTAGTGCCGAGTAGTTAGTTGTTCTTTTTCTTTCTCTTCCTTTTGCATACTGATCTACTTATCTCTAGTTCATGTTAGGGTTTACCGTCTAGGTTCATACCTTCTACACTTTTTTATTAGCAATCCGTTTGGCACTTAGGAGCTGCCGTTGGCACTCCCACATCACTTTTGTGGCTTGTACTCTCTGGTTCGGTGGTCATTTGCACATCACTATAATGGTGTGTAATCTTTGGTTGCATTGATCTATTGTGGTCACTCACACATCACTATTGTGGTTTGTATTCTCTGGTTAAATTGACCTATGGTGATCAGTTGTGGATATTAATACAACTATGTTATTGTATCTCTAATTCTTCCTATAGATAATGGAACAAACACTTATATTTCGGACATTGTTATAAAGGTGTCTCACATAGTCCTGTAAATCATTGGGACTAAAAAGGGCACATTGAAACCAATACATCTTCTAGTGCTGAGTAGTTAGTTGTTCTTTTTCTTTCTCTTCCTTTTGCATACTGATCTACTTATCTCTAGTTCATGTTAGGGTTTATCGTCTAGGTTCATACCTTCTACACTTTTTTATTAGCAATCCGTTTGGCACTTAGGAGCTGCCGTTGGTACTTCCACATCATTTTTGTGGCTTGCACTCTCTGGTTTGGTGGTCATTTGCACATCACTATAATGGTGTGTAATCTCTGGTTCCATTGATCTATTGTGGTCACTCCCACATCACTTTTGTGGTTTGTATTCTCTGGTTAAATTGACCTATGGTGATCAGTTGTGGATATTAATACAACTATGTTATTGTATCTCTAATTCTGCCTATAGATAATGGAACAACCACTTATATTTCGGAAAAGGTTATAAAGGTGTCTCACATAGTCTTGTAAATCATTGGGACTATAAAAAGGGCACATTGAATTTAAATACAATGTGGAAGTGTGAAAACATCTCATAGATCAATATTGAATGAGGTGTTTGGAACTTTGGAATCCTTGTGCACTGTGTGCTTAATAAACTTAATTGCTTTTCCCTTAGTAAGTTCATGTTTATTTTATTGTTGGTGATGTTGTGAGCCTACCTGTTATATTGTGTTTAATATCTTGTTATCCTCATTTATGTATTGTAATGCCACATTTTGTGGGCATACTATATGTTAGACCTATTTATGCTTTTTGAGCAAGATGCAATCCAGAGTATTGAGGCCTATCTTTGCTGCTCTTAGGCCTCCCCTTTGATTTGATGAGATGTAATGTGATGATAAGATATGTGCCAATCAATGTTACAAAAATAGGATCGGAACCGGTAAAACCGGTCGGTTCGACCGTGTTTGGGGTCTCATTGGGTCAAATCGGTGTCTTAAACTGGAAATGATCGGTTCCGTACGGAACCGGCCGGTTTTGACTGGTTTTATTGGTTCGGTCCGGTTTTGACTGGTTTTATCGGTTCCGATTTTGCCCGGTTCCATACATAATTGTACAACAACACTTAAGAGTTTTTTTTTAATTTAAAAAAAAAGTTGGTTGAATGGGGAAGGTTCTAGTGAAATATGCTCAGTATGGCACATAGAAAGAGCCATTTTTGCAAATTTGTGTATAACGATTTGGATTCACATGGTTGCACATGAATATATATATAATTTTTCAAAATTTAAGTATTTTTTGTATTTTTGGTGGACCGGTTTGTGATCCGGTTTTTTTCGCGGTTTCGGTCCGGTTCTGGTTTTCAGTGTCAACCACCAGTTCGTTTTTTGTAACCTTGGTGTCAATGTTTCTTTTGCTATGCCATGCCATGATTATGTACTATAGGCTGCTATTGTCATTGTGGAAGTATTGGTTGTTTGAGTAGTATAGTTAGTAGTTTCACACTTTCAAGTCTACGATGGTTGTAGATCCTTGATTTACTTATGTACCATTGGAACTAGGTGATTTTTGAGTATTTCTTTGGGTCCATAATATAGCCATCCATCTATCATCCATTCCACTTCATAATTCTGGTTTGCATCCTTGGTCGAAGGTTGATGAAGTTGAACTCTAGACTTGCCCTTTATGACCCCTTCACCATGAAGGTCTCCTAGCTTTCCCTTGTGTCTCGGGCAATGTTATGTTGCAATTATGTTTTCTGATGATATAGGAGGCTCACTTGTAAAACCCTGGGGCTAACTATCATCAAGGAAGGTGAGTTTCCATGGAGTAATGATCTTTCCTAGACTTGACGCATGGAAAATGAAGCTCCTTGTCCAAGACTTCTTGTACATCAAAGTCAAAGCACGTTGAAGACCAAGTCAAAGAAAGAAAATCAAGAAAAGAAAGAAGCAAGTAGAAAACTTGCTAATAAACCTTCAAATAAAGTCAAAGGCTAAGGTCTCCATAAACAGAAGAAGTACAAGAAATGAAGAGTCCAGGAAATGCAATGAAGACTAGTCCAAGAAGAGAAAGTCTAAGAAGGAGCTAAAGCAAAGTCAAACTCAAATAAGGGGAAGGTTGATTGTAGATGGTTAGAAGAGGATTATCTCATTACACATCACCCATTTGTGAGACACTTCCCTATTGTTTCCTTAAGTGGTGTAAATCACAAAGATCCCTTTCTTCCTACCTCTTGAGTCAACTGAATCTCCTTTGACCAATAGTTTCACTTGTCCAAACTTGGTTTATTCCACCTTGTCCACCCCTTAGAAGAAACTAGTCCTTGGAAGTACATAGATGTTATCATGAATTTGGTTAGTTGGTAAATATTGTTTTTCCAAAACCTGTTTGCAGATACTTGTAGGTATATCATCATGCATACATGACTAGCTATATGATGACTCACTTTGACGATTAATTGCATTTTCTATGTATTGGTCCATGTGGACACCCTTTGCTGCTGGTCCACCAGGCACATTTATGATTTCAGTACATCTTGTTCAGTGTCACATAGATTTCATCAGGTCTTCTTCAGAGTTTCAAGGTTTGCAGAGCTAGTGTATTAGTTTGTATAGGGGTCAGAAGGTTGTTAATTCAAATCTTGAGTTTTATAATATATCCAAAGATTCTAAAACATATTCAGATACCCATTTGGCCACTTACGTAGGTATATGTCATCAAATTGGTCATTACTGCCTTAGATCAATTAGTTCCAAAAAGGCGATGGGACTCTCCTTAGAAACTGTAGTGTTGATTTTCATGGACGTGCATGAGGATTTTGCTCAATGTTTTCAAGGTCTGATGGTAGATTTGGGCACCCAATTGGCCCTTCAACAACTTGCCATCCTTGCATGTCAAAACGTTCCTCCATATTAAAGTAGATTCGACAGGGCATACTTTTAGTGTCAACGAGTAGCCTGAAAACTTCATCATCATGCATAGGAATGATTCAACCACTTCTAGGACAATGACTTGGTATATTTAGGCACCCAATTGGCCCTACTACTTGGATCAATCATCACTTTGGAGGGTGTTGTCTATTTGAGTGCTTATCCAGCATAGGGGGGTTTGCAGGCTTATTTTCAAGCGCAAGGAAGATTAATTGATCATTAATAGGTAAAAAGTGCACTTTATCTTCTATTTTCTGTTAGCATGCCACTTTATGAATTAATTGAGGAAAATTAGCCTGATTTCTTTAAATTGATTTGGTCCAAGTGACTAGTGGCACACATGTTGAGGCGATTTAGGATGATGTGGCACTTGTGCATACATGTGGAGGCACTTTGGGATCTTCTAAAGCAAATCTCACCTCATGATCAAGTCCTAGCCATTGATTTTCCTCTCTAGCACATGGATCGACTTCCTCAAGCTAATTTGTTGGCCCAACGGCTTCATCTTGGAATGAAGATTTGACCAACTTCTTGGATCATGGAAAAGAACACATTTGCTTTTGATTTCATGGAACCCATGGTATTTACCTCTTGTATTGATCAAGACCCATGGTATTGGAAAATCTTTTATTCTTTTACTTGTCAAGGGTTGAATTCACCCTCTCCCACCTCAACAACTTAGCATTTTTTTATCATTTTTTGCTGTAAAGGGAGTGGATCTAGACCCTAGATCTAGAAACCACTTCCTAGAAACAACCTTTATCCTCATCACAAGAGGAAATCAACCCCCTTATTCTATAAAAGAGAGCCTGATTTCTATCTTTACTCTAGTATTTAGGCTATTTTGTTGGTGTTTAATGGTGGATCTTGCTTATTTACTTTGATGGTGAAGAATCCATGAGGGTTTGACGTAACTAATGTCTATTTTGCTTGTGTCTAGTAACTTAGAGAATGATTGCTGCAACCTTGTTCTATATGAATGATAATCGATTTGTTTATTTTGATTGCTGCAATCTCATCTTATTCAAGTTGATTACATCCACTAGATGTTTCACTAACCTTGTGATGAAGTGTGTTGGATAGATTTGGTCCTCTTGATGATTGCAGGTTTTGTCACAAGTTTGGAGTAGAAGACTGTAATATCCCAAACTGATATGTACTGATGTAGAATAGGTTTTATGGTGATATTGATTGTTGTTGATAACAATATAATGTGCTTTTTAACCCGGACAATGTATGCAATGTAACAATTCGCACTCATAAAATCAAGAGATCCAATCTTGAGACATTCCCAGAATATCATTAGAATTCAGCCATGAACAAAGGAAATTATTTCATATCCACTAACAATTGGACCTTAAATATAATGTAATTCTGACCTGATATAATGCTTATAGGAGGCTAAAAATGACTGTAACAGCTCTTAATGTCACTAAGAATAGTCATGAGAATGAGTTGTAGGCACACTGTCTGATATGGATGTTAAATAGCATGAAAGAATACTCCAATAAGCAGTTCACTCTTCCTCTGATGAGCAGAGTAATAGTGAAACCGAGGATTTTGATCTTTAAACAACTGCCATGCATGAGATCCTGAGCTTTTGCACGAGCTGTAAGTTAAATAAATTGGTCACACCTTCCTTGGAGATGAATTGGGACTTAACCTTTAGTGACAGCTTGTCCAAGACTGAATGGTGGTTAATGGAAACAGACGCAGTATCAGTAGATAGATTGCAGCACTTTCTTGTGAATATGGCAGCCACAAGCAAGACACCCTGCCCAATGAATACACAGCTGTAGAGAGGATGGAACATGCCTTGTTGAATAAGAAGACGCCTGTCCACTTAAGGGATTAACACGTCTATGCTCAGCCTTAATGAAACCTCAGGAATGTTTTTCTCTTTAGGGTTGATGACCCCGAATTCAAGGAACAATCTCAACAGCAGCAGTATAGAGGAGGATCGCTGCCCAGACTTGGTGGAGATACCCCTTACTCAACAATAATAAGATCACTGCCCAACAATAGGAATGATAGGAATAGGAATGATAGTAATATGCTTTGGTTCAATAGGAATGATAGGATTAATGAGCTCGCTGCTTTTGTGCCAGTTGTAAACTGCCCTAAACAGTCACACTATTCCTACTGCTCATAGTCTTTCAATGAATACACTGCTTTCCATCTTCCATGAAGTTTGATGCTCACGCCCTTAGTAGATCAAGCAATTCTTGAGCGTGGATTCTCTGTCCTGAATATTGGTTAGATGCGCCCTTGACTAGTGATGATATATGCTACTCAACTTGAATGGCTGCCCCCAGCTGCGAAGAGGCTCCAACACTGCCCTAAACACATTAAATCTAATATGTAAGGAAGTGCACAATGTTGATTCTGCATGGTTCAACCTAGCGATTGGTTAGGGTGGATAGATGTCGCCACCGAATCCAATTAGGTCAAGGCAATCTGCCTTAAACCCTAAGTAGCTCACCGAGCTCTCAAAACCAATTCTCAAAAGTGAATAATAACAATAGATGCCTTTTTGGTTCGACTTTATCTTCTTTTATAATGTTAGGTTTTGCATGACTTGTTTTTTGCATGCCTTTGACCTAATTGACGCGTGCCGCATGCAGCATGCACTTCCTTGCATGCATGCAACTTAAGTGATGCATGTCACATGCAATTTGATATATGGCCTGCATGTTCTGCATGTCAACTATTGCTTGCTCCAGTGGCCCTCTTATGTCTACTGATCACTGAATAATACTGTATTAATGTATTCTTTAGCTCCACTTATCATTAGTCCTCAGTCAATTCCCTATTAACCAGTAATGGAACATTACAAAGACCCATTGGTTGATTCAAGCTATCAAGGAGAGAGATTGCTTGTCTACTCTCTCTTGGATATCTTTCATCTTCAATTTGATTTTGCTAGGACTCCATTTGCCCAATAAAAAATTCTTTAAAGGCACTAGATCTAGGGTTTAGGTAGGATCATTGTGTTTCTTTCTTGATTTCTTCCATCAATTCAATTTCTCACTTCTCTTTTGCTTGTTTAGGTACTTGGATAAGATTTTCTCAAAGAAGTTTAAGGGGATTTGATCCCCTTCCTTATTAAACAACTTCTAAATCCAAAGCCTAATGAACTTAATTTCCAAAAAGACCTTAAAAACCAGCACCTAATAACTTATTTATGGTGTGATTAGGCCTCTAATTTTAACAAATCCAAGTGCAAGATAATAAGCTATTTGAATCTTGTTTACATCTTATCACTTATTGGCATTTTGCTGGTTTTAGTGACTGTTTAAACCCCAATTGCAAATCTAAATGCTACAGTCAACCTTAGTGTTGGAATATCTTGTGTAAAGGCAGTGCTAACCTTGAGCATTTGACGTTTTGATTTCTAAAGACTCTATGCATGTTTACTATGGTTAGTAATCGGCACTAAGTAGTTAAATTTGCCTTTGTTATTGCATATTTAGCATGCTTGAACATCACACATAGTTCACACAAGATTAAGTATGCTAATTGTTTCACATATGATCTACTTTCAGCCATTATAACTCTAATACACCTAAGATCTAGTGGAATGTAGTCTGGGAATTCTCTCATATAAATGAATAAATGTCTCATGAAGTTACTGCTGTGATTCCTCATCTTGTTGACAGATCATACTTATACTTTTACCTTGGTAGCCATTTGCAGATTGATGAGTTGTGTTGCCCACCTATTTCGACTAGGTGGCAACTCCTGTACATGAAGTGTACATAG
>LPNX010079179.1:343711-422463 GCA_001517045.1 Pseudotsuga menziesii | reverse complement strand
TATTTTTAATTTTTCCTAAGTTAAAAATGGGGAAATTTTAAAAATTAAATTGAAAAATTAAAATCTAAGGTGAATTTTATTTTTAGCCTAAGTTAAAGGCTAAAGAGTTATTTTGGAGCTAAAAGCTTTGGTCAAAGCCAAAGTTAGAGCTCATTAAAAGTGGGAAAACCTCACTAAAGGGGCTAAGTCCAAGTAAAAACCCTTGCTAAAATAAGAGGGGCGTCTACCAAATGAGGGCTCTACCCAAAGTTGGAGGAGCGCTAGCATTAAAAAGGAGGGCGCTAAAGTTAGAAAGGGCGCCACATATGGAAGAGGCCACCATTTAAAAGAGGGGGCGTTACTATATTTGGTGGGACGTCAAACATTAAAAGGGGCGGCCATATTTAGTGAGGGGCGACCACATTAAAGGGGCGCTACTATATTGGAGTAGTGGGGCGCCACTTTGGAGGAACACCAAATATAATAGAAGGGCGCCACTATAGTAGAGGAGGCGTCAATGCAATAAATGAGGGCGCTAGCCATTTAGTGGAGCGCTACATCTATTTAGAGGATGCCATCTTTGGAGGTAGGGCGCCACATTTAGAGGAGTCAAAGCCAAACTTGGAGGAGGGCGCCTCCTTGGGCCCACGTTTTCCATCTAAGCCATTGATTGAAGAGGGATCTTGGTCAAAGACCTAGATCTAAGGGTGAGAAATGCTCAAGACATGGATCAAAATCTCAGCCATTGATCAAGAATTAATCCAAGGGTGGAGATTGTTTGAGAGAAATAAAAGCCAAAAACCTAGATCTAGTGGTGGAGATTTAACCTAGATCTAGATCTAATCTCATCCGTTGATCTTCAAGGGGTTGGGGGTCTCCCTCAACTATATAATGAGGGTCTCACTCCCTCATTTCTCATGCTCTCTCATGCTATTGTTATGCTGCCGGATTGTCTACCCACTCTTTTCTCAAGCTCTCTTCTTGTTGTAATCTTATTGCCCTAGTTGGGCCACATAATACAAGTAAAGCTTTGGAGAGATATTGTGCTTCATTTTTTACTTTCATGATCAACTTTGTGAGGTAACTTGTACATGGTATAGCTTTGTATTATTGTTTTTGTCTAGTTAGCTCTCCACAAAGTATTTTGTGGAGAGATTAGAAAGTAGAAGTATTTCTGCTTTCTTTTGTGAATTGTTTAACGCTTGCTTCAAAGTATTTTGCAGGGATTGTTGAGCATTCTCCTCTAGGCTTAGCATTTTTGCAGAGTTACATTTTATTGCAGGTTTTCCAAGCAAGGGCATCTCTCCAGGGCATCATTTTCTGCAGATTTTCAATTCGGCCATCTACTTTCAGCCTGTTTTTGACAGGGCTTATTTCACTGTTTAGTGGATACAAGCTTGGTTTTAGAGCCCTAACTTCATATACATCTATTAAACTTGTTTTTTTTGCTGTTCTAGTAGTGTTTAGGTGGCTGGAAACTCAGTTTCCAGCCAGTCTTGAGCTCTATGCAAAAATAGCTCTTTTCCTGAATACTCGTGGTATCAATTGATCCGCTTCTGCGGTGAAAGAAGTCGGTCTGAATTGGTTTACCCAATCTCTAGAGCCGAACGCCAGTTTCTTCAGGAATAACTTATTGCATACCTCTTTGACAAGCATTATTTAGTCTTTTTGTTTAAAATTTCAATTCGGCCATTTCTGTTTTTGTGTTCTGAAACTGGGTTTTATTCACTGTATAGTGAATATAACCCTTGTTTTAGGGCCCCCATATGTTATATTTTAGTATAGACTTTATAATTTACTGTTTTAGTACCATTTAGGTGGCTGAAAACTCAGTTTTCAGCCCCCTAAACTTCATTTTTCTGTCATATTTTCACTCAGATTTTTCTGCAAAAAAGTGTAAATTTGTACTAATATTGTAACAATAGATTTGTTGTATCTCATATAATATCCAGCGAAGAATAGTTCGCTGTTTTTTGACAGGTATTGCAGGTTTAAGGGAGATTTGCTACCCAAAAGGGCACAGAAACATCTAAGCCCTCAACAGGTTCAAAGGGGTTTCAAACCCCAACCCTTTCCTTTTTCTTTTTGACATTGTAAACCCCACATGAGAAGCTCTCTTGGGGTATTTTAATTTTCTGTATATCATTTTTATTCTGTAGTAGTTTTATTCATTCACCCACCTCTCTTTGTGACAGACCACCATCTCTGTCACAAAGATTGTTGTGAGGTTAGTGTAGTTAGTTTCTTTTCACCCACCTATCTCTGTGACAGACTACCATCTCTGTCACAGAGATTGTTGTGCGGTTAAGTATTGTTCAGATTAGTTCAGTTATTTTATTTATTGTCTAAAGGGGAGTAATCATACAACTCACCTACCCGGTGTATCCTCTGTCCACTTGTCATCTCCCTTTAGGGAATTCAAGCTGGATATGAAAAGCAGGGGAAGTGGGGGCTTAGGTAATTAGACTAACTTTTCTTTTCTTGTACTACAATCTTCAACACATTTATTTCTTGTCCAAGATCAAATACCAGCACCTCCCATAAGGGACATCGCTTGGTGATCTTGTTGATACTTTAAAACTTACTTTGCATCTTAATCATCCAAGTTTAAAATCAACCCTTAAAAATAACCAACAAAACTTCTTAATCTCCTGCTCCTCTACTCGGTTATCACCCTCCGGGGTACTCCGAGATACGATCAGGGGAAAAGGAAGTCGTAGTTTAATAGGCATCCATTTAGTAATTTTTAAGCTGATTAAAAACGGTGACTCGGAAGCTGCAAGGGGTAGCAGGCTGGGGACAGTCTCTAGGCGCATCGACGTCCTCCTTGTGAGCACCGGGCCATTGGGGATTGCCCTGTGAGCTAGGGGTGGGCTTTGCTCCCGCCTGTTGAGCGCAACAGCAATCTTTCTTCGGTTTGAGAAGAACTAGATCGGGGTAGACACACCACCGGATCTAAAACATAAGCCAAGAAGAACAACTCTAATAAAATTTATTAAAATTTACCAAGAGACACTGCAAAACGTCCTACAAACATTGGTCACTACTATTTTGCCTTGTTGTTCAAGGTTTTACTACAATACAATACTACAAGCACTTTCATCTTTATTTTACCGCAAGCGCTCCAATACTTCACTTTCAGTTTCATTTACTTTCTGTTCTGTAATTGCTCATGTGGTGAATGTTCAATATTTGTTTAAAGTGCTTCAAGTAAATCAAACCTTAAAGTTTATCTTTCCTTTGTTTACTGTTGGTTAATAATTTCATTTAGAGTTTTATTCTACTCTTAACTTGTAAATCTTGTTCATTGGTTAATATTGATAAATTTGGATCAATTGTACATTGTTTAGATACTTGGATCATAATTGTATCATTGGTTTATTTATTCATATCATTGTTAGACAACTTAGTCTGTGGTTAAATTACTTAGATTTGCATCCATTAAAGGTTGCATCTTCTGACTCCATTCTTTAGGCACTGGTTTTTCAAATAAAAAGACTAACTGTCATTTAAATCCTGCATATTGCATTTGTTTGACTGTCATCTCCTAGAACCTTAGCCTGAGCCTTAATAAAAGATCCCTTTAATTAATTTGTAATTGATTAAAAAATCTGGAACTTAGTTTTCCCTTAGGGACTACCCCCTTTGGCTCTGTTGGGATCTTGCCTAAACGGAGGAGCTGTAGACTGTGGTGACAGTGGTCCCCAGCTCTCGCTTGCCCCCAAGGACACACATAGCAGGTTGTGACTTTCCTGCGTTTTAAAGTGTGAATTAGGCGGCAACAAGTTGTTTAAACTTTATATTACATGTGAATTCCTCAATCTGATCCATGTTGCAAACTTATGGTTCCATATTAGTTCACACTTTCTGATCTACTAATGATAATGAACTAACCGCACATATGGATACTTAGTTGGGGTACTCATTAAGTCATCACTGTTACTGCTATCAGGGCTATACGTATGCTTCATGGCTGAGATATCATAAGTATATTTGTGGATGATTTTGTTGCTAGTTACTATCATTATAGTTTAACACTGTTATACCTCTCTCTGTTGCAAATATTATAATCTTTAATTAATACTTTGATGCTACATTTTATGACAGTCCATTAATCCATTACATAATACAACCTTTGGTAATCCATTGGAATTAAATCAGATCGTCAATTCGCTTGGCTTATGAATTGGTAGTCATATGTAAATGAGAAGCATCAAATCTAAGTGCCGTAAATTCCATGCTTGTATTATTTATGCCATAATACAAAGTTTATTGTGCAAATCACATTTCTTATAATGTATTATCTTAGTATAAATTAGCACTTTATGCCTTCTTGAAGTTATGATCTCAATTCTTTCACATCATATACTAGTATGTTAATGAATGCCTTGTGATAAGGAAAATGTAAATGCTTGGTTTCTTCATCATTCAACAAATTTTAGCAACAATAACATTACCAAGCCAATTTGCACTTTAGGATTTGCTTGTGATGATGATGAATTGATCTCACATATTGGTATTTTGGTATATCGCTCACTTAGCATTTTATTGCTATTATCACATAAGTTAATATTTTTCATCTTCATGTTGATGATTTTTCTTTGTTGTATTGAATTATAATAAATTGATGCCATGAATTACTGTTAAATGCACATGATGCATTAATTTAGACTTTTGACTTGAAGCATTGTATTAAATCTGTATGAACATATATGATGCAATGTCTGTTGGAATTTTGGGGTAGAAGACATGTTCCGACGTCTATAAAGATCACCAGGGGCTTGTCATTAGGTGAATAAAACTACGGTTGAAGAGACTCCTACTAGATAGTGACCATTGCTAGGACATGTCTCCTTGCATCCTCGTTAGGTTCAAGATGTTGGGCATACCCCTTGACTGCGATGTAATACCCTTCCTTGAGTAGTACCACATTAAACATCATTGAACACAAACTTGGACCCCACGTACATTACATATGTCGGGAACCCCTCTAGGCATCTTGAAACCATCCTATCAATCATCTTGTTACTGTAGTGCACCAAAAACAACATTTAGGAAGATTCCTCTTCACATATCTGAGAGGTCGGGTGGTGTGGCTAAGGGTACGGTTGATCCTCCTTGGTTATTGGCTATTGCTCTGAAAGATTGGGCTGAGCATCATCATTGGATCTCGCAGGTAGATCGAAGGGCTACAGCAGCTTGACACACACTTGTGACTCAAAGCCATTTTTGGGATTGCGGGATATTTTGTATATTCAAGAAGTCTCAACTGTCAATTGTTAATGTAAATGCTTTTATTTTATTTGTGGTATCATGTATCTTATTTTTCATGGCAAATTTTATGACATCATTGAAATGCTGAATTAGAGAGTGTCTTGTATCTAATTGATCATCCCTAGTTAGACATCTCTTTGCTAAAAATAGAGCTAGTTGAGAATTTGGGGTTTGCTAGATCTCCTTTAGTTGGCCTTAGAAAAAGCTTTGCGAGGGTCTCTCCCTTGGTTAGCTTAGGTTCATTTACTATTTAACCTTGGAAACTTAAAAGAGGAGCTCCTTCTGGTAAATCACACGTTGGGAAAGTGGTCCATAGTTGTGCCAGGTTAGCGGTCGATTTCTTTTCTATCTATTGACCTCTAGGTTGTGCATAAACATGTACCTCGTGGGATTTCCTTTGGTTTTAATACCAGCTCCCTTATGTGGTTAGTGTCTAGTATACTATCTTGCGGGCAGTTTAGTCAATTAATGTACTAAGTACTGGGGAGCTTAAGCTTGTTCACATTTCTTGCAAGTATGTAAATGAATTCTATTAAAACGATTTAATTCAAATTTTCATTGCTTCTAGTTGTTTCTTCATATGGGATGCTTCCCCACATTCATGGACGACATCCCTAGTAAACCCTCGGTGTAAATTAGTGCCCTTGACTCGAGGAGATTTAAATTGGGCAGCTGTTGGCATGAAACTAGCCAAATGCCCATCAACATTGGTGACAACTAATTGAGCTGCCCCTTGGGGTATAGTTGTATCTTTTCTTTTTGCAGATTGCATATTAAATGTAGTTGTTTCTATGAGTCTACTCGTGGTTCAGGCTTGAATTTTTAATCAGGAATTCTTTAAAAGCTAATGCTGTCCAACTTGCACTTTTCCAATTTTTTTATGCTTTCTGGCAGGCTGTGGTGTCTTCTCCCATCGGTGGAGAGGTTTTAACTGACTGCCTTATGAGGTCATTGGAGAGTAAAGGGATTTTGGTAATCTATCTTTCAGTTCTTGTGTTTTGCTTAGCCAATTTCCCATGGTTTTATAATTAACATTGCTTTGTTTTTTAAATCATTTCCTGTACATTGCAGGTCAGGCCTCGATATTCATTCAAGAGAAAGGAGGTTCGACCAGGAGAATTTCAAGTTAGTATGACATCCCTGTTTCCTTGTTTGTTGAAATGGTCTTCCACTGTAAGAGTATTGCATTGCTCTAGTCCGAATTTTTTTGTTATGGTTTAGTTCTCTCTCTATCAAATCATCTTAAAAGATTTGAATCGTGGTCTAGGAATATTCTTCCTTCTTGATGTTCTTTTTTTGGTTTCTGTTTTTGTTCTTCATATGATGGATAATTAAACATTTGTTTTTTGATATTGTTGGGAAAGACGTTTCTTCCTTATATCTACTGCCATATTATTAGTCTATTTCTTATGGGACTTGAGAACTTACACAAGAAACTTGAATATCATATCCCAAAATTAAAAATATCGTGAGAAGGGACTGCTCATCTGATTAATACTATTCTTGGTATGTTTTGAAAATTCTTTCAGTAACTCATAGTAAAGTTTTCGGTCTGTAATTTATATTAACAAGTTACAGTTGGCGGATCGAGTACAGTCAGCTTTTATTTCGACAGAAATGCATTGTTGTTAGTTGCATCTTATTCTTGCTCTTTTTATGATTTTGTTAGAAACATTTACAATCAATATTTACTGTTTCTTTTATTAGAGTTGCAGATTGCAAGGTATATGCTAGGGTGGTAATAAGGGAAAAGCTTCTTTGGACAAAGGCTAGATAGTAGACACTTGCCCATTCATTTGTATGGACATATTTGCATGTGCTTGGTTGAAATTTATCATTGATATTTGCCTTGGTTCTATAATAGTTATAATAAATGCTTATTGCTTTCTCATGGAAAATTTGGGACAATCATCGGCCTCTAAAGAAGTGGTTTGACTACTAGAATACAGTGGAAGAAAGATTTATAGTAGATAGCAAGGAGCTGAAAATCCAGTTACAAGTATGCTACTGGGAAAAGAAATGCAAATAAATTCCAATAAGAAGCAACTGTTTTCCACAATTCTATATGAATTTTAGATCTGGCTTATCTTTTCAATGTTTCATGGCATGAATTCACAATTTACACACTTAATTAAAGGCCTAAATAGATCTGGAATTTCTCTTAACAAGTTAACTATCAACTAATGTAAGCACATTTTCTCTTGTGTTGATGGTTTTATACAAGTAACCAACTCATCATTTGCCTATGGTTACTTGCCAATTTTTTGTAGCTGATTTTCACTAAACTATATCAATTCAAGTTGCTGCAATTTTCTCATTGTTATTAACCATGTGATCATAGCTCCATCACTAAGGTTAATTAACAATTTGATTTTGTTGTAAAATAATTCTGAATATGGTACTACTCTATTTTACTGGCAATCCTAGCAATAAAGTTAGGGTTGTGGCTTATTGAGTTACATTCTTTTATACTATTTTCAGATTTAGTTGCAAACTATCTTGATATTTTAAGTCCTTGTACTCTTTGCTTACACAATTTCATTATTGGTTTAAAGTTTTTAGTTCAACTGCTGGTTATTCACCACTTCTTATAACAATAATCTTATCTAGATCATCATTGTTTAATGGGATACGTTTAACTTCACAATTTTGATCTAGTATTTTGCAACAGGTTCACCATTTTTCATTTGGCAAAGCACTTAAAGGTTTTGAGTTGTTCATTTTACTCACTTTATTTCAAATGCATGCATCTTAATAGTTTATTGGATGTTGTTTTGTGTTATTTCTTATAATAATAATAATAATAATAATAATAATATATTTTTAAGGTCACAGCCATGCCAAACACCAATTTGGTGTATGAGACCCCCTTGTATGTGGGACAAAGAACCCCCCTTTGCGCAATGATTTAACTGCTAAAGTCTACAGAGGTGTACATACCCCCGCCAGATTTGAACCTATGACCTCCTAGGAGGAAACACATGTTCTTAACCGTTAGGCCCACTTAGGCCCACATGTTCAACTCATTATATCTTCCATAAGCTATCCTTAATCCTAAGTCACTTGCCATACCTCTTGACACTTAGGGATTCACCCCTTGTGACTTCTGAAGTCACTAAAGTGAAGGGAAGTAATACTAGGTGACAGTGGCATTACTTCCATAGTTGCACTAGACTAGAACATTTTGAGTCCTTGCATTTAGGGTGTTTGTTTTTGTGACAACATTTTGGCGTCATTGTTGGGGATTAAGTTCCTTTCCTTGGAATTAGAATATCAAGCGTCAGCCTTTGATGGGGGTCAATCTAAACCCATCTAGCGACTCCACAAGAAAATTTAGGCAAGAAATCTTGTACTACAAGTTCTTTTTAAGAACTTTTCTTGGATGCCTTGAGTTTGAGAGAGTTTATAGAAAAATTAAACAAAACTCTCAAGCTACAATCCCAAGGACCATATCTATTAGCTCAAAGCCAATCTTCAAATCCAAATCCAATAATCATGGATAAACAATGGTTAAATGTTGCTTATAAGCCAGTAGATATGTTTGCAATCCTAGGATTTCCTCATAATATGCCCAAGAAAATAGATTGGGTTTTGTTATTCACAGGAAACAATGTAGTCACAGCCGAGGAATATATTACACACTTCTATGATAAAGATGGAAATCACTAAATACAACATGAAGATGTTGTTATGAAACTCTTTGCTACAGACAAGAAAATGCTAAATCTTGGTATTTGACACTACCCAACATGAAGATGTTGTTATGAAACTCTTTGCTACATACAAGAAAATGCTAAATCTTGGTATTTGACACTACCCGATGGTGGTATTAAAACATGGGAGGTTTTTCAGGAAACATTCATAAAAAGATGGGGTATTATCATAGATGGGAATATGATACTCAGTCAACTCAATGAGCTTAGGAAAAGAAACAAAACACTTTCAGAATTTGACAATAAGGTCACAAACTTATTCAAGAAAATTCTTGATAAATTTAAGCCAAGAGATGATGCTCTCCTACAATATGTAAATGCTTTTTAAGGTCAATTTGGCCTTCATTTGAGAGAGAAGTTCCCTACAACCTTGGAATCAACACAAAAATGGGCTTGGAAACTTGAAAGTATCTTTCTTTCATCGAAGGTTGACATGGGTTCGTTAAGAGCATCCATTATCAAGGTTGAAACTTGAAACCAAGCCTAGAAAGCCATGAATAATGTTGAAACAGCTTTAGATCTTAGATCTTAATCTTTTTTCTGTTCATAATTTGAAATTTCTATGTTTTAATTTTTGTATGGAAATTTTGTTCAATGCATTGTTACAAAATAAATTTTCTCATGAAAGATTTTTCTTCTATTTCATCACTTTTCTGAGGAAGTTTTTTCTCCAGAGTTTTGTTTGAGATCCACATCTCTTTTGGATCATGTATCAAATGTTTGTTTCGAACGTTTCCAATGATTTGATTTTGTTCATGCAGATTCCTGCACATGGTGTAATTACTTTTTCTAGTGGTCATGCCTCTTGTTATTGGGAAAGGAATAGCTTAGTAGCAATCAGAATTATTGTATGTATCATATTTTAGATTGCTGGAATACATCTCACACTGATCTATAATTTCTTTTTCTTATGTTAATGCAGATTGTAGACCTTGATTTTCCTAACACGACTGCGAGTTATAAAAGATACTCACAGGTTGTTTTGTCTATTTGACATTGCCGAGATTATTTGTTTACTTGGCCAAACCTCAACTAATTAAAATAGGAAACCAGATCTCTTGGACTCTGTTTCTAGTGTTTTTGTTACATTTTTTAAGTACTGTCTCTTTTGTGTTACCAGATGATTATTGCAAATGATTTCAAAGAAGCTGTCTGCCGTGTACCTGACACACCCTTTGATGGTACTGATCTCCACTTCTGAATGCTTCTCCTCTAATTTGAATTGTGCTTCTTTATGCTGACTTGACTTTAGAGTGTTTTGGGATTTAATTTCTAATCGTACTTAGAGTCCATGTTGAGTAGAGGCTAATGTTGATATGTTTTTCTATTACCTTTAAATTTGGTCATTAAATCTCAGGACCTATTGAAGAATTTTTTTTTGTAATGGTATACATTATTAAACATGTTGACAGATCCATCTTTTGTTTTTCCTCCTTTTAGAACTTTCGCTTTTGTAAGTTTCGACATTACTTTATTGCCAGGCCATGAGGTGCAAAATATGATGTATTTGTTCAAAATACACTGAAACCAATTTATAAAATCCAAGTGATAGAGTCGTTACTTGTAAAATCTAAACAACTTTAGTTTCAAAAATATGCTTTTGTTTATAATTTTTGCAGAACATTTACAGAGAGAAAATAGATATTTGATATATTTTTCAATGTGTAGTACTCAATATGTCATAAATCATACGTCTCATGAGAGAGACATAAACCAGCCAACCACTTTTATGTAAAACAAACACCTGTCCCAAAATATTACAGATTTATTTGGATCGATTGCCGTAGTCTGCCTGAGTAGTGCAACCTCTCAAAACCCAAATGTGATTATAGTAGAAGTCATCCTGATGGAAATCCTCATTATATTGTCCACAATTTTAAATCCCGATATCTTTTCTATGCACTGGATACCTTTCTCAACTGTACGCTAAAATTCAGTTTTTGATACTGTCAAAAAGGAGATATAGGAGAGCCAACACCGTCAGAGAGAGTTGTAGCCTTCCCCTGCAGAGGTGTCTCAGTGCTCTGGTAGCCAGCTAAAAAGGGTTTGGATTTGTTACATACCTTATGATAACCCTGCATCAATGTTGAGATCAACATGTAGAAGTGTAAACAAGGTAGGCTGGTGAATGGTAAAGAGTTGAAGATAATCGAGGGGGACTTATTGCTTCTTTGGAGGATGGATCATCTAGTGAATCTGTTGAGAGCAGCTCTTTATTTTGGGCTTTGGATTGATGTCAGAGGCCTGTTGCATGTGCAGAAACAAGGGTTTTCTCCTGTTGTTGGCATGCATATGCCACTCGTTGCTATGTAACAAACCTATATGAAAGGTGGGTGTGCTTCATTGTATAAACATGGTCATAACCCTTTGATAGGATCCATTACCTCTGCTCTGCAGTTCTGATCAGTTTTGGACATATTTGAATTTTTCTAGCAATAGTAAGGCATCCTCTCAGAATCCCTCAGCACTTAGACCTTGAAAAATCCCCCAACCCTGGGGGAAAAGCAGTACAAGAGAAATAATTTTATGGAGCTTCTCAGAGAAATTTCAGGGATTACAACTTGCTATAACAGCAGCAATTAATGACTGTCCTAATCCTTGAAAACCATGCCACGGTACCTTGATTTCAGTGCCAACTTTGACTGTACAGACTGTAAGCCTTTACAGCTGTACGGGCTGCTACAGTCACCTCAAACAGCATGCCAAAACAGAGAAATAAAGTGCAGACAGAATGGATTTACCTCAGCAATTAATGACCTCGATTCAGTGCATATGACCCAGCCTCGAAATTAGTGCCTCCAACTCTGCTGTACGGCCAGTCTCTACCACCACCACGGCCTGTCTTTAACAGCAGTATGGCCTGTCAAAAGTCTGCTGTACAATCTCCATTTGTTGCTGCAGTCTTTTCTTGGGAAGTGTGCCCCCACTCAAGCTGCAAGTCTGGAAATGCGTGCGTGCTCTCTTCCTTCTTCCTCTTTGGAATGCGTGCTAGCTGGAGGCCTCTTCCTGACTGCTCCTCTTCTCCATTTCTTCTCAGCTCAATCTCTCTTGAAACTCGAGCCACCCAAAAGACTACTTTCTCTTCTTTGGAATGTGTGCCTCTTCTTTTCCTCACTTTGGGATGATTAAGAATGAAGTTTCATGTCTCTTTTATTTTCCCTCATTAAGGTAACTCCCATGACTTATCGAATTCTAGGGCTGAGATTAGATTTTGGCCCACAAGATCTAAGGCTGAAATTTATTCTCAAGATGACTTAAAATTCCTAAGTCATAACTATATTAAATCTCATCTTTTCGAAAAGTCACATTTAACCCTAAATATTTAAAAAGTCATTTTATAATCTCAACAAAGTACATCTCACTTCTAAATTAAAAAGTCATATCATAAAGTAAACTCATAAAGTCACTTTATGTTATTTATTCATTAATGAGACTTCATATTTTCTTGTACCCCTGCACTTAGGCACATGATGCAGTACCTCCGAGCTACAAAATGCTAACATCTATAGAATGGGAAGTGGTCACAGTTTATTTTATTTACCAGTTTGGTGTTTTCTGTGTCTCTTAAAATATAGAAAAGCATTTGTGGTCCTTTTCATAGTTTTGTAGTGTAAAGCATTTTTAGAAAAATGATCTCAAGTCTTTTTCTTTAACAGTTTGTCGTTTTCCCCATCTCTTGAAACTCAGAATAGCATTTGCTATCTTCTTGTGTTCACCGTTTAATTGTGCCTTGTATACTTAAGTTAGAACTACTACTAGATTCTTAAAATATATAAAGCAGACATGGAATCATTACTTTTTTTCCATATATTTGCAGAAACGGCTTATTCTAACATTCCAACAACACCTTATGAGCTCCCAGATGGACAGTAAGTAATTTTTTGAATTCTTATTTTCATCCTGAATACTATTTTTTACATGTGGAGTTATTTTAAAAAATGCTTATTTCTGGCACTTCTGTGGTTAAGAATTTATATTGTCATGTTTTAGTTATAATTACATTCAGAGGTATTTGAAAATGGCCTAACATGGTTCGATATTGTCATGACCTCTTAACAGGATAATAGAAATTGGAGCCGATAGATTCAAATTTCCTGATCTTATATTCAACCCATCCCTACTTCAGGTGATTTCTTCAGAATCTAACTGTAAATGGTATTGATAGTTGGTTATGGCTATTTTTTAGCTTGTATTTTGCTGAGGCCAGGTGAGGTGATAAATTGTTTGATGAACAAATTCCAGTTTCCAGGATTCTGTATAAGAATGAGTTAAAATTATCAAATGGTCAAGAAATTTAGTCTCAATAATTTCTCAGTTTGCTGAAAGGTCTGAAATAGCTAAAATCTTTTTGAGACATACTATTTTACAAAGGGTTATTGCTGCTCCTTGAAAAATTGTCTTGTCATGAGGTCTGCGCTACTTGCAGGTTCAATTTATTGCAAACCATTTCAGTATTTAAAGACTAGATACAAGTTCTTTGGTGTCCCATTGGCAAGCATTAATTCTTCATGATTCCTATACCTCTGAATAGAAGCAGTAAATGTGTTAACCAAAGATCTGTGCTTCTTATTCATGAATCACAAGCAAATAAAATTCAGCTTTAAATATTCACAGATCCTTATCAAATATGCAAGGCCTGCTGGCATCTATAGATTTTTAGATATATGGCTTCAGACCACACTGCACACTATATCCCTTTTTAGTTTTTTCCTTTCTTGTAGATATATTTATACAGAGTTAGCCCTTCATTTTGTTGTTTGCACAGCAGTAGGAAATGCTCGGTTTTCATGAACAAATCAAACATGTATCATGATTCTCCATTTTGTTGGTAGTTCAAAGTTGATGCAGAAACTTAAGATTTAGATCCTGAGCCTTCAACCTTACAGAGATGTTTTTTTTATTGAGCTTTCATAGACTTTATGGTGGAGCCTAATATGTGGACAATTGTCATATTCTCTTTGTTTTCCAACCAGGTAATCAGTGTAAAGTTTGAGGCATATCAAGAGTGAAGTATTGTTGCTTGTTCTGACAAAACTTCATGTTATACTAATGAATCTATATGTTTGTGCTGAGGCAATGAAATTGATTGATTAATGGAGCTATAGGTACCAATCCATCATTTAGCACATCTATATTCTTTAACTAGATCTCTTGCTGTTTTATTTTCATATCTGCAGATGATGCCTCATATGGAAAAGTTAGATAATTTGGGGCATTCACTTCGTGGTCTTCCCCAAATGGTAAGGAAGAAGAGTTCACGCTTACCTTTGAAAGCTTGGAATGACTTCTTAATAAAAGTTTTGATAAAGTGCCTCAAGTATTTGTTACGAAACTTGTAACCAAGACTATACACGTATTATTTCAAGAGCAAACGCTAATGGTTAATTTATTACACATTCTTGTATTATTTATTGTACAGGTTATCGAGAGTATAAACAAGTGTGACGTGGATATACGCCGAGAACTGTTTAGCAGTATTCTGGTAATTCTTACAAATGTTGTGTGGACTTCTTATCCTGTTTCTCAATTGAACTTCATCTATTTCCCTTACTAGTTTAAATAAAGTATGGTATGTTTAGCATCTTAACTTACTGAAGGCTCATATTTTTTTTCCTTGGATATACGTGCCAAAGCATCATTGCACATATACTTTTATTTTCTGGAAATTTTCTTCTTTAGGTCTGGTAGTTTCATCCATCCTACATGCATCACTGGCAACTACTAGATCAACCTACATGAAAGTGCTTATCATGTGTTTATTAGGTGTTAGTATAACATAATAAAGAGACTTTAACCATAATGTAATAAGTGAAATGTTACACGAATTCATAATGTTAAAACATACAAAGTATTCATTAGGTTTTATTATGCAAAGTTGCCGGAATCGGAATCGGCAATAAATCGGCGAGGCAAAAGAGCGAAGAGTTTGAATTGGATCAGGAAAAAATCGGCAAATACAAAAATTTAAATATACACATATTTTGAATAAAAAAACTTTTTTCATAGATATTCAAATTTCAAATAGTGATGTCCATATACTGCAAGTTATCAATAGATGTCCAAAATATATTAATTCTCATCCATAGAAGTCTAGCAATTCTCATCCAAAAACGCTGGGAGCTTGCTGAGTTTAAAGCTTCAGTTAACTTCTGCTCATGATTGTTGGCCCTTAACACATGAGTTTCGCTGCCCCTTAACACGTGAGTTAAGTCCTGCCCATGTCACTTCCCCTTCACACTGTTTAAACTTCAAAGTTTCAAACTTTGTCGCTGCTGGATACCCCGAGCCTTCACACTGATCAGTCATGATTCACAATACTGTTCACAGTCATCATTCACACTGCACAGTTCACAACTGAGTAGCGAGTTAACTCCTGCACAGGTAGGTAGCCACATCACACTTTGAAGATGACGGTCACTGCTCCTTCACACTAGCTGGAAGAAAACTTGGGACGTAGACGAATACACCCACAACATGAACAAACAAAGAAATGAGAAAACACAGTCAAAATCAAAAGTTTTATCAATTTCCGGGCACACAAACCAGAAAATTCACGACTGAAACTCGAGAAAAAGGTTTAAATTGTGAGTCAAAATCGGTCAACCCGAGTAAAAGTTAGCCCAGGTTAAATCGGCTTGTTTAGGGCCCGTTCTCGATTTAAATCGAGAAATCGCTATTTAAAGCGCGATTCTGGTAACTATGTTATTATGTCTTAGACTCTTAACCCAGTGCTAGTTGGTTGTATGGGTGAGTGTTTCACGAGACAATAGTTTTGTATCTCACTTTCATATGGAATAATCTAATTAATTCTGTCTCTCTGCGGCTTCTGTGTGTGCATAAGTTAATATGGTATCAGAGCCAAGGACATTGGCATCTCAGAGACACAGGGAAGGAGACCCTGAACTTTTCTGCTTTGAATTTAGATTGCTGGAGCATGTGTTTGTTCCATAGTTTTAAAAATTGGAATCGGACTCGGAATCGGTCGAGGGTCAACTCGGAATCGGAATGGGAATCAGTAATGAATAGGTCATAAATCGACCGATTTGAATTTAATGAATCGGTTTGCTAAAAAATACATCAAATATTTAAATTTTAAAGAAAAACAACATTTTGAAGATTATAATCCAGGATAAATTGATAATGAGTATTGAACAATGAAGACTGCCCTCTGCAAGTGCACACTGCAATCTTAAAAATGATAAACTGTCCATCCGTGACCCAACTATCAGGCTTCAGCACTTTGCTGTCCACACTCCAGCACTGTCCACCTGTGACCCAACTCAGCAGTGAGCACTGCTACTGTCCACTGTCCACCGAGTCCACCCAACTCGGCACTTCCCACTGCCACTGTCAACTCCTCTCAGCTCGCTGCTCTGTCCACTAAGCACTCACTCAAGTCTCAAACAGCAAACACAAGTGACAAGAAATAATAGGATATTAGGAAGTGGACCAATACTAGTTTATATTTGTAGTTGGGTTGGGTGGGGACTAGTTTAGGTTAGGGATGGGTTAGGTAGATAGGTTAGTAAAAATATATATAAAAAAAAAAACAATATGAAACTTAAAAAAACAAAAAAAAATAGAAGTTGCCCGTAACCAGCCCGGTCAGTTTCGAAACCGGCCGGTCAGGCCGGGTAGTTACCGAACCGGACCGGTTTGGTTACCACCCGGCCGGTTCGGTAACTAACCGGTCACCAATCCGGTTTACTTGCCGGTTTGAACCGGTTTGGTACCGAACCGGTGAACCGGCCGGTTCCGAAACCGGTCAGACTGATTTTTAAAACTATGGTTTGTTCAAACTTTAGAAAAATCCATGACTAACAATCTATAAAAATTCAATTCTCAAATTTATATATATGTTGTTCTATGTGTAGCAAACTTTAGATTGAGTAGATGCTGTGGTTGTGGAGGGCATGGGATTTATGACATAGTTGATGTGACATTCAGTGTTGAAGTGGCGTGACACTCTTTTCATGTCATTTCACACTTTTTTACCTAACCATTTTTCATGCCATGTTATTTCACTAGCCTTTTCATCCATTTCCACCATGTCCCCTTTTCATAATTGAATTAACATATGTTATGTTCCAAGGTCTCTATACTATTCCCATGTATAAACTTTAAATTATTTAGTACTCCAAAGTTGATGTCAATGATGACGCCTTGTGGGAAGATGAAGCATTCATCCAAGACCATCCGTGCTTATCGATGCTTTGAGGCCAAAGCATTTCAAAAGGGGAGGGCTTGTAATTTACCTAAGTATTTTATGGGGCGTCAACAACATAATAATAAGACAATGTAATAAACCACATATTGTTTAATATCTAAATATAACAAAAGAATATATTAATTGGTACAATATGCTGGCTTGTTTAATGAAGGGTCACAATTTATTGCTTGACTCACCCTTTGACTTGTAAATTCAGTAGAGATCATATATCAATCATTTATTTTAAGAAATTTGTATACATTCTTGTTTGCAAGTTTTATTTTCATTGCAGGTCTCTGACTCTAACACCATTAAAGAATTTATCTCAGCTGGAATAAGATGCACTTGGTTGGTTCCTCACCAGTTTAACTGTGAGTGAAATCCCCAAGTGTGAAATCATCTTTGAAGGCTTCACCTGCATAGCCTGGGAATTTACCAACCTGTCCTATTGGTGTTGCAAAAGTCATGAGAATTTACATACTTTAACTAAACCTTCTATGTTGTGGGTGTATTCTCTACATAAGGAACATATTCTTGATGAAACACTATTATCAAGTTATCAGGTGTTAATGTATTTCCAATCTTCATCTTCAAAGTTCAAAGATATATATTTGCAAACAGTTTTAATATTATATATGTTTCAAACAGCTTGCAGGTGGCACGGCATCAATGCAACAGATGAAGGAACGCTTGGAGAAAGAGTTGATGGAGGTATAAAATATATTTTATCTTTGAAAGTGAAGCTTAAGTTTGTAAGAAATCTTATTTATTTTGATGCCTGAGTTTAAGCGGTCAAAATATTTTCCTTTACGCTATTGTAGGTTTCCAAGTTCTATTTATTCATACTATTTTATCTTGTCTTATTTCAGTCTTCTGTGATGGACTGGTTATTGTTAACGCGTGTTTTTTGATTCTTTTGTTTACAAACAGCACCTGGTGTATTCATTATTTTCTTATTTTGTAGGGGATTACATAAAACAACAAATTTGACTAAGTATATTTATGTTTTAGCCAACATGTTATAGTAGATCTCTTTTTTAAAAATTTGTTTAGTTGTATACACCATTTCCATGCTTGCCTCTAAGGTTTTGATATTGGTGTCCCATTGAAGGGAACTTTCTCTTTGCTTTTTTTCTGTCTTGTCCTCCATGCAATGAAACATACTTCATTATGTATAATAGAGTTTTGATTTGTATGTTGCCAACATGGTTTGTTGTCCTCTCCTAGCATGAAATAATGGTTACTATGTGACGTCCTTTAGTTAGTTGCATTTGTATACATGGTCTCTTTGACTGTGATGTTAATCATTCTTTTTTGTAAAGGTTGGTTATTAGACGGATGCAAATTATGCTTACTTTGGTTAAATCTTGCAGAAGCGTATGATTTGGATACTTTCATATAAGAGCTTTACTTCAAGAAATCTCATAAAATTACGTATTTGCACCACTACAATGCATCTAGCTGCTGAAAGGGAGATGTTAATGTGTGAATGCTTTTATATTTCTCAGGAAGCACCACAAGCTGCACGAGTCAAGGTACTTGCAAGTGGCAATGCAATAGAAAGGCGATTCAGGTTGACCTTCTTATCTTCTTTCTCAATCATTGTGCACCTCTTGTTTGTGGCATTGATATAAGTGGATTCAGGTTTAGGTTCATCTCATTGCTTCTCTTGATTTTTTTTTTGGAGAAATACTTCTTATATTCACATAAACATATTTACATACACAAATGCAAAGTGTGGAAGTTTATATAAAATAACTATCATAACCTCTTCCTGAGACTAACTAAAGCAGAAATGAGATCAGAATATATAGCAGGAGCCAATCTTTTGGCATCCTTGATCAACAATGCACCATTGGCCAACAATTGGCGACATACCTTATCTTTCCATATAGGAATAAAGGCAGGCATAGAACTCATCTCTAGATCAAACACATGCTTACACCTGAGCTTCCAAACCACAAATAGTGCAAAAATCGGTAGAAAATGCCAAAGAATAACAAAGGAATCACAGACAAGAGTCTGCCCATCCCCAAACAAAGTATTCCGCTAATATAGCTTCTAAAACCAGCTGGGATGTTGATCCTCAACGAAGCTCCAACATAGTCTGGCAAATCGGAAATCCCATAGAATATACTTAACCATCTCTGATCGCTGACAAACTGGACAGAGACCATCTGAGAGGCCAGTCTTAGCCAATCTGGCCTTGGATTGGATCCCTTGATAGATAACCAACCAAGCAAAAACATGAAGCTTATACGAAAGCTACACCAACCAAACATTTTGAAGATGTCGTACCTAGCAGGCCTCCAGATTTAACAAAATCCATCTCACATTAAGCACAGGCAAGAGGGTCTGCCTCTTATGCAGTGCTGAATAGAGACGACAAGAGTTATACTGTAGCAACGAGGTACCAAAACTCCACATCCAATCCCTCCAAAAAGTCCCTGGCATACTGATTCATTTTAAGCAACTTAAAATGTAGAATAAAGGCGTACTACTCTTGATTCTTATAGAATTGTGAAAAGATTTCATTTGGTAGCAAAGGAGGAACTCAGATATTGGTGATTTGATGCATTCTTGACTTCTTGAAGAGGATTCAGTTTATTTAGCTAGCTTGATTGAAACCATGAGTGGAGTTTTCTTCTATTGAACTGGAGCTTCTTCAATTTGTTCACAATGTACACTAAATCTATGTTGCTTGCCAATTTGGTACGGTAAAGTCCAGGAAGTAGAGCTTGTTCTTCACTATATTTGTGATACCTAGAGGGGCTTGGGATGCATCATCTGGTTTGATGTTTGAGCTTTTATAATATAGTCTTAATGTTGTCTATGGTTAAAATGAGAATGTACCAAATTTACTTCCTTTTTTGGTCTATTGTTAAAATGAGAATGTACTAAATTTTAAGTACCTAATCATCGCCAATTTTAGGAGAACTGAACCGATTTTACCAGAACCAACTGGTCTAACCGGTTTCAGATGGTTTTTGATCCAAATCATGGCCTCAAACTAGAAATGATTGGTTCTGTATGGAACCAGCCTCATTTCCCTGAACATGGTGGCTTCGTACTGTTCTGTAAAGTCAACGTGGGGGGCCACTAACTCCCCCAAAAAATAAAAAAGTAAAATCTGGTGTTTTCACTGCCATTAATCAAGTGAGAACTGACTCACTGATACAATGTGTCCCCCACAGCAATCCTGAGAAGGCAAAAACCCCCAGAATATCATCTTTGCTTATGTATTTTCAATTTTGGTTCAGATATGGATTGCACACTATTATTTTGGTTATATGCACCCTTGCTATAGCCTATATACATGTCTCTAATGGTTTGGATTCACATGGATCTACATGAATATTTCTTTAAAAAAAATAAAACTATATTTTTTATTCACATGAGAACAAAAAATACAATTTGTAGGTGCTTGTAGAACTATGCAAGTTAGCTTGATGGTATCCTCTTATAAGTATATCAGGAGCAAAAATAAAAAAGAATTGCTATATAAACTGCCGTGCAGTCCACATAGTATATTATGTATTCCAACCAATGGCTGTAAAAATAAACATCCAACAAAGTACCTTAAGAGGTTCAACAGCTCACAGGTTTATACAGTCCTTCCATTAACAAAATGTCTTCATCCAATTAACAAACAATTCACATCAAATTCTGTGAAAATTCCCTCAATTTTTTTTAGATGAAGTAAACCAGGGGTCCAAGCAAGTCCCTTTTCGGATAACAAATATGCAACAGGACTCATTTCTCTAAAAACATGTGTAGAAGAAATTTGTGAAAACTGTTGTATGTCTATCTTCATTTGATCAACTAAGATCTGGAGAGAAATGCTATGAATATACTGTTCATTATTCATTGCTTTAATTACCATCAATGGGTCTCCATATACCTGCAATTGTGTAATATTCTTGGACAAAGCCAGGTTCAAAAGTGCTTAAATTGCCAGTAGCTCAGATCTGTTGTTTGAACCTTGGCCAATATTTACAATGAAGTGTATATAACACTGATCACTATTCTGAACCAGGAGTCATGTCCGCCTTCCAAGCTAGGTGATTGCCAATGGTTGGAAAGGATAAAACTAGGGCTTTCCATTGATTGGATACATTCATTAATGATTTTAACTGGATAACTTATCCAATCCAATAGAGAGGTTGGTGCTAGGTATTTCTATGTTATGATTATCTTCCATAAATCTTCTTTGGGAATCAAATTCCATACTCCCTTAGCTGCCAATGATTGGCCAAAATAGTCTAACTGTTTCAGTCCACATCCCACTTCATGTTTTGACTTTGCAATTAGCCACCACTTCATCAAATGAATTCCTACCTTATCACTGTTGTCACTCCATAAGAAATCATAACACAATCTAGGAATATTTGTCTAACACACCCTTCGGCATGTCAGTTAGGAGAAGCCAGGCGACCAGAATAGCTTCTAAAACAGCTTTGACAGGTGTCAGTCTACCTCCTTGAAATAAGCAACGGTGACACTGGAGATGGATTCTATGCTCAATCTTACCAACCAGACAACCCCAATGTTTAATGCCATATCCAGTGGGTTTTAGAATAAAACTTAGATACTTCAGTCACTCTTGCAGATCCACCAACCAAAAATGAAATAATTATGACTCTTTGTGTCATTGTCTCACTCAAATCACTGAAACTTATAGCAGATTTGAAAAGATTTATCTTCAGGTAAATCGCTTACATTTCAACTGCAATATCTCTTGGAACATCTTGGTCTTTCTTACGGAACCATGGGAAAATAATAGTGCATCATCCATGAAAAGTAAATGACTGAGATTCCAGTCTACCTACCTTGATGCCATGAATATTCACTTCTCTATTAGCTGTTAATAGAGCCCTACTCAAACCTTCTGCCTCTAAAAGAAATATTATGGAGACGAAAGGAAACCTTGGCGTAATTCCCTAGTGGGTTTGAAAGAAGAGGAAACTGTTGATTTTTCTGAGCAGCATCGAGAGCCATTCTCTTAGGAGAATGGAGACATCTGGTCCGGGACCAAGATGTGGAACTAGTCCAGCACTGGGGGACTCAACCTTGAGTTGAGTAACCATTTTGTTGAATGGATATATTTGGTCCGGGACCAGGATATGGAACCAGTGTAGCATTGGGGGACTCAACCTTGAGTTGAGTGACCATTCTGTTGGATGGATACATCTGGTCCGGGACGAGAGTGTGGAACCAGTCTAGCACTTGGGGACTCAGCCTAGAGCTGAGTGGCCATTCTTTGAATGGAGGCACCTGGTTAGTTATCAGGAATTAACCTAGTCCGAGACTAGGGACTCAGCCCGGGGGTGAGGGCCATTCTCTGGGAGAATGGATGTGCTTGGTCTGTTACCAAGTATTTGACCCTTGGTCAAATTATGTAGCTTATGGCTGAGGCACTTGGTCTGTTACCAGAATGACACTATAAGCCCCAGGCAGGGTCCGGGCATGTGTGACACTCTGACCCTCGATTAGCAGGCTTTGTGATATTCTCCAAGGCTTAGCTACCCTTTGTTAAGACACCTTAGTATCTGATCTTGGTGTCACACAGAGTGTGAGATAAAAGCATTAGTAAGTCTCTCTGTTTATGATGATGTACTTTGATTGGGAATGAAGGACCACCTTGGCAACTTGTTTTGACCATAGGTGCACTTGAAGAAGGCTAAAGTAAAAGCCAAAATACATAAGGACCCTTAGTGCCACTAAGGAGTCAAAGTGAAAGTGCAAAAAGACCTTTAGTACCACTAAAGGTAAAAGTCAAAGTAATAAAAACAATATTATTATTTTGTTTTTTTAAGTTTTGGTCAACTTATAGGTGACTGCAAAGGCTATAAAAGAAGATCAATCCATTTCATTATTACACACACTTGCTCGTGCACTTACAACTGCTTCAATAGAAGAATTCGCTGGTGAAGGAAGTTTTGTGTTTATGCCCTAGCATGGATGAGTCTAGCTAAGGCATCCACATTTGTCTTTGCAGCTGTTAGATTTTTATCATTTAATCAATATGATCTAGGATCTTATCTGAGAGAATAACATGCACAACAATAATCACAAGAGACAAGAGACACAAAGTTTTCCTTAGGGAACCCATAAAGGTGAAAACCCCGCAACTTTCTCAGAGATAAAATAAGCACCAATAGCAAAAATAAAACCCAAAAACATAAAGATGATCTTTGACAGCTGTTCTCTCTCTCAC
This sequence comes from Pseudotsuga menziesii, assembly GCA_001517045.1. Classification (NCBI taxonomy): domain Eukaryota; kingdom Viridiplantae; phylum Streptophyta; class Pinopsida; order Pinales; family Pinaceae; genus Pseudotsuga; species Pseudotsuga menziesii. The sequence goes on along the minus strand of LPNX010079179.1, from coordinate 399,071 downwards.
TTGTGCGAGCTCCTTCTCTCTCACTCATGCGCTACAGTTGAGTGAGTGTATGTTTCAAATAGAGAGACTCACTCTCTATTTATACTAGTTTTCCACTTGACAATTACTTACTAGGGCCGACTTCACTAGGAGAGTCTAATAACCTTAGTACCCCTCAACTGTGGGGACTATTGCCTTGACTTACAACGGAGGGTTAACCTCTATGACTTTACATGACTTTATTATATTAATGATTCTTGCAATAGGAACATCGAGGTACAATGAAATACAATATAAGATATACAAGTGAATACATTCCGAAGTTACAAATACATCAACACTCCCTCTTAACTAGGAAGGTATTCTCTTGACACAGTTCATCAGCACAAGTCTGTCTCTGGATCATCATCAAAACTGGATCATCATCAAGCTAGATCATCAGTGCTCCCGCTATCTCGAGCAAATGGTGCTATCTCTCAATTCTACTTGTCATAGGAAGTTCTATAGAGCCATCCCTTTTTCATGCTGGTTGTAGGCCTAGCCTCCATGTAGGTATTCATCTTCTACAACTCTTATATCTGACCATGGGAGGAACACATCCCGCAACCATGTTAGAAAGGCTCTGCACTTACATCTGACCATGTGTGGAACACATCCCGCAACCATGTCAGAAGCGTTCTGCACTTACATCTGACCATGTGGGGAACACATCCCGCAACCATGTCAGAAGGGCTCTGCACTTACATCTGACCATGTGGGTGTGGAATTTTTAATGGTTATATCAGATCTTAAAACATTTAGCATCATAACATCATAACCGTAAGCCAAAAGATCACTGAAGGAGAGACAAGCACAAACACACAAAAAGAACACAAAGATTTATCTTGGGAAAATCCTAATGGGAAAAACCCAGCAAAAGCTTCCTCAATATAGATGCCCCAAAAGATAAAAGGTAAAACCCAAAAAGATTGCTCCTCCTTCTCCAGCTACAGCTCTTTCTCTCTCTCTCTTATGTGCTACACAAGTGAGTGTGCGTGTCTCAAATGAGGAGCGCCTCCCTCTATTTATATTCTTTCGTTCACTTAATATTTGACTCAGTTATGTAGGCTCGAGTAACCACAACTGGGGTACTAATGACCCGACTTACAACGAAGGGGACTTCCTCATGACGTTTAGTAATTCTCTCGATAGGAACATCGGGGTACAAAGAAATACAAGTGATTCTCCCAATAGGAGCATCGAGGACCACTAAAAATATATATTTAGAATATTCTTCGAAGTTACAATAAATCAAAACTCCCCCTTAACGAGAAGGGTATTCTACAACAACATCAATGACAACAACAGTAGGAGAGAGGGCATCATCAACATCATCATCAGGGTGATACATCTATAAATCTTTGGAAGCTTTTCATCATCTTCAACATATAGTCTTCATCTTCAAACTTCAGCAGCAACAACACTTTGACTGCTCGATCGACAACATCATTTCGATCAGCAACATCATCATCTGAACTTTCGATCAACATCATCATCATACTCTGAGCTTGCGATCATCATCATCATCAACATCATATTCTAAACTTTCGATCAACATCATCATCATCATCACATTCTGATCTTTCGATCAACGATCATCATCATCATCATACTTTGCTCTTTCGATTAGCAACATCATCATCATCACATTCTGATCTTTCAATCAATAACATCATCATCATCACATTCTGATCTTTCGATTAGTAGCATCATCATCATCATACTCTGATCTTTCGATCAATAACATCATCATCATCTTCTGATCTTTCGATCAGAAACATCATCATCATCAGCAACAACCTACAATCCACAATACGAAGACGAAAGTCTTCGGATCACTTTTGGACTTAAAGTCCAGGGATGATGCAATCCCACCACATTCTCGACAATTGAAGTCACTGGATTCAATTACGGGATAATCACTCCCTATCACTTTGGGACTAAGTCCAAGGATGATGCAATCCTACCATGTTCTTGAGTACCAAAGTCACTGGGTCCGTTCTAAACAAAAGTTCAAGGATGATACAATCCTACCTTGTTCTCAAGTACTGAAGTCACCAGATTTGTTCTGAACAAAAGTTCAAGGATGATACAATCCTACCATGTTCTTGAGTACCAAAGTCACCGGATCTGTTCTGAACAAAAGTTCAAGGATGATACAATCCTACCACGTTCTCGAGTACCGAAGTCACCGGATCCGTTCTGAACAAAAGTTCAAGGATGATACAATCCTACCACATTCTCAAGGACCGAAGTCATCGGATCCTTTTTGGACAGATGTCCCGGGATGATACAATCCCTCCACATTCTCGAGGAACGAAGTCACAGGATCTGTTCTGGACAAATGTCCCGGGATGATACAATCCCTCTTCAATCTCGAGGACCGAAGTCACAGGATCACTTTAGGGATGATACAATCCCACTGCAACATCACTGCTCCCCCTTTTGAGGAAGGTCTTTCCGAACAACACTAAGCTTGTCTCGAAAGTGTTTGAACTTTACCTAAGAGAGAGGCTTCGTCAACACATCAGTGTTGAATCATCATCTGAACCATCGTCATCTACATCTTCAGTATGTGAATACTGAACTATCATCATCTGAATCTCTAGTATGTGAATACTGAAAGCATCATTATCTATATCTTCAGTATAGAAATACTGAAAGCATCATCATCTATATCTTCAGTATGGGAATGCTGAAACATCATCATCTGTATCTTATCTCATCTGTAGAAATACCAGATTTCGATGTGCTTCCATGGAACACAGGGTTCTCTGTCATCTTTATACACTCTGGTTATCACATAGAATCACTGTAGTATCCATCTTTAGGTCAAAGAGACCTGACATCAACTTCCGAAGCCATATGGCTTCACAACTAGCAGAGCAAGCTGCTATATATTCTGCTTCAGCCGTGCTAAGAGAAACACTGGACTATTTCTTGCTAAACCATGAAATCATAGCAGATCCCAGATTATTACATCCACCTGATGTGATTTTCCTGTCTGATACACTTCCAGCCTAATTTGCATCTGTATAGCCGTGCAATCTGTACTCATGGTTGCCATCATAGTATAGACCAAAGTCTATAGTCCCTTTCAGATATCTCATCACATGTTTTGCAGCTATCATGTGAACATGTCTAGGTTGAACTAGATATTGACTCAAGGTGTTCATAGCAAAACAAATGTCTGGTCTGGTATTTGTTAGATACATCAACGACCCAATAATCTATCTGTATTGAGTCACATCCACTAACTCTGACGAGTCATCAGCTAACAACCTCAGGCTGGAATCCAAGGGTGTGGCCATGGCTTTGCATTCCAACATATCGAATCTTTTCAATATCTCTATTGTATACTTTCCTTGATTGAGAAAGATTCCTTTTGAGTTCTGCCATACTTCCAGACCTAGGAAATAATGCATTAGACCAAAGTCTTTCATCTCAAATTCTTCAGCGAGCTTCTTCTTGCATTCTACAATCTGTTTGTTAGAAATAGATCATCCACATACAGTAATAGTATGGCAGGTTCATCTTCTATAACCTTGAAGTAAAGGTTAGGATTGGCTTTACTCTTGGCAAAGCCCATGCTCGTCAGGAAACCATCTATCCTTCCACACCAAGCTCTGGGAGCTTGCTTTAGGCCATACAGGGCCTTCTTCAACTTGCATACGTGAGTTCGTCTGTCTTCAACTATGAATCCTTGTGGCTGTTCTATGTATACTTCTTCTTCAATCACACCATTTAGGAAGGCTATTTTCACATCCATCTCGTCTAATTCCCACTTCATCATGGATGCAAGTACCATGATGGCTCTAATCGAAGTATACCTTGCTACTGGTGCAAATGTTTCTTTGTAATCAATTCCCTCTTTCTGAGAGAAACCTCCAGCCACAAATCTAGCCTTGTACTTCTCTATACTTCCGTCAGCTGCATGTTTTATCTTGTAGATCCATTTGGAGGATACCACACTCTTGCTTTCCAGTTTGGTTACTATATCCCAAACATCATTCTGGTATTCTTCCATCATCCTGTTAGGTCATCGGCATATCCTAGTCTTCCACATTCAACCTTGAAGGTTGGAACCCACTTTACTCTTGGTAAAGTCTCGATCCATCAAGGAGCTGTCCATCATGCCGTACTATATCGAACTCAGAGGTCTTTTGTAGTCACTCCCCCTGAAGCGGAGCATCATCTTCCCTCTTCATTCTGTACTAGAGTGACATGTAGCATTATTTGCTACTATGTATCTATCTCAGTTTACCAAGATCCCTTTATCTTGAACTTTGTCGAAAAGTTCCTTATGCACCCTTCTATGAGCTTGTTGTCTTCTGTAGATTTCCATCTTCAACCTTGTAGCAAAGGTTAAAATATTCATCACTCTAGGTGATTTGTCAAGCTCTTGGATGTGCTTTTCTATGGGTGCCTTTTGAGCTCGTACAAAGTATATTCTGTACTAGAGAAGTGTGTCTGGTCAATAGAGTATGTCATGCCATAGTCTATTCTTTCTGAGGCAAACCACAAACCTTGCTTTGTACACTTGTTCTTGTAGATCCATATGGAAGACACTATGGACTTCCATTTAGGTCTCAGAACCATATCGTAGACATCTTTCTTCATGATCAACTGTTACTCTTTGATCATATCTTCTTCCATAGCTGGAAGAGTTTGCATCAATGATGTCACCCAACTGTGTTACACAACTAGAGTGTGTCCGAGGCCTCTTACTTTGGTTTGGAAGTCTCGCCATACTTTTCTTCATCTTGAGTTATCTCTCGTACCCAAGGTCTTCATCTTTCGAGGTGGATCTACCGCTCTTTGAAGCTCTTTCTTCCGTCACGGTGTCTCTGACCCTGGGAGCTTCAGATTCATGTTTATTGGAGTGAATCTTGAATTGTCATCACTTGCTCTTCAGAACAAGTCTCATCCTCCTTTTTTTGTAGGCGGTTGTACAGGACCTTTCCTACAATTCAAATGCACCAGTTGCATGGTTAGAAACATTTCATAGAACATATGCATAAAGGCAAATTCTTATGCATCATGCAACCGTTTAGCCAATATAACATCCATCCATGTCTCACGGAAACTTTCTAGATGCCTTCCGTCTCTACCATGACATCATTGAGATTGTGCACTAATCCAATATGTCAGCAAAGGGGTTTCATTCTAGATAAGTAGCAATGGAAAGTTGTATAGCACCATGAGCTAATTATCCATCACATGCATATTAGTAGTATACTGTCATTAATGCAAACATTTTATCATGCATAATACATCAACTGAATATAATCAAATGCATGAAATGACAATTGAATACTTATCTTTTATTCGTTTCGTGGTTAGATTCCTTCTTGATCCTTCTGCTTCATCGTCTTCTTCATTCATGACATCATCATTTCTTATCCAAATGCTAAGATGGATAAAAGGTTCTTCAAGAATTGAGTTCTTCATATTCCTCATCGCTTGAGGGATCTTCTTTGAATCATGAGCGCTTGATCTTCAGTTGCTCCCATCTTCTCTTCTCTTATTATGAGTCGAGTTTCTTCTTGTGTAAGGCTTTAGCCTCATTTCCCTTTGGAACTGGAACCTCTCCACTTATGTAGGTGTCCAATTCATTTGTCTTCAAGAACCAGTAAAATCCTATGCTTCCATGCTCGAAAGTTTTCAGCTTCACCAAGCTTGTCATCAAGCTGAGGTGCTATGTCATTTTGAAATGAGAACCTCAAATGTAAATGGAAAAAGATTAGATCTTACCGGTTTGAGATGTTCGTCCTGGTTCCGGATCTGGCTGATCTAGGGTTTGTCAAAGAAACCCTAATTTTCAAAACTTGGAATCTTTCAGATCTGATTAGATAGAAAGATGTGCCTCCTAAAGGCGAGCTGAGAGCATATTCATTTTCCCAAAATTGTGATAAGAATTGCAAAATATCTGATGCCTTAGTTTTCTTCAGTTTCTTCTGTAGAATGCCTGATATTGTTTCTGTGGTATCTCCGAAATTACTGCTCCTTTGTGTTTGAAATTTCGTACTGAGGTAGCCTCGTTTGTCCTTTGTCCAACACCACAGGTTTGAGTAGAATTGGTTTCACCAGTTGGGACTTATGCACGTTTTACCAAGGTGACTTATTTCAGGACTGTTCAGAAGAGAGAACTTGTACGGACTGCCACGTGTCACTATTTCATCTTCGGGGTCTAAAATTTTTACCATAGAAAGTACAGTCCATTCCCTTTTTGGAACATCTTGCTAAATTTCATTTGGACCTTCGTAGCTCGAGATATAGCATTTCTCCCTAGGTAACCTGTTTAAGGTTGAATCCTGAGAGAGGCTGGAACCCTAACTTGGAGGATTCATATCTCCTAGAATATAGCGAATATGAGGTTGAAACTTTTACACAGTGTACATCAGGAATTCATCTTCGGCCTATGAAAGTTTCGGCTCATGAGCCTTCTCTAATCTCGAGATATAACGAATCTACCAAAACTACTAGTTTTAGTATTTTAGGGTTTTCAAGCATGAAACCGTAATCTTCAATAGTTGTAGCTGTAGCACTGTTTTGGTTTTACAATGACTTTTTTTAGGGTGGCTCTGATACCATGTTGAATTTTTAATGGTTATATCAGATCTTAAAACATTTAGCATCATAACAGCATAACCATAAGCCAAAAGATCACTGAAAGATAGACAAGCACAACCACACAAAATGAACACAAAGATTTATCTTGGGAAAACCCTAATGGGAAAAACCCAGCAAAAGCTTCCTCAATATAGATGCCCCAAAAGACTGCTCCTCCTTCTCCAGCTACAACTCTTTCTCTCTCTCTCTCTTATGCGCTACACAAGTGAGTGTGTGTGTCTCAAATGAGGAGCGCCTCCCTCTATTTCTATTCTTTCGTTCACTTAATATTTGACTCAGTTATGTAGGCTCGAGTAATCCTAACTCAGTTATGTAGGCTTGAGTAACCACAACTGGGGTACTAATGACCCGACTTACAACGGAGGGGATTTCCTCATGACGTTTAGTAATTCTCCCGATAGGAACATCGGGGTACAAAGAAATACAAGTGATTCTCCCGATAGGAGCATCGGGGACCACTAAAAATATATATTTAGAATATTCTTCGAAGTTACAATAAATCAACAGTGGGGAACACATCCCACAACCATGTCAGAAGGGATTTGCACTTACATCTGACCATGTGGGGAACACATCCCGCAACCATGTCAGAAGGGCTCTGCACTTACATCTGACCATGTGGGGAACACATCCTGCAACCATGTCAGAAGGGCTCTGCACTTACATCTGACTATGTGGGGAACACATCCTGCAACCATGTTAGAAGGGCTCTGCACTTACATCCGACCATGGGAGGCCCAGCCTGTCACCATGTCGGAAAGGCTCAACACTAACATTTGACCATGTTGGGAACACATCTCGCAACCATGTCAGAAGGGCTTAGCACTTACATCTGACCATGTGGGGAACACATCCCGCAATCATGTCAGAAGGGCTCTGTACTTACATCTGACCATGTGGGGAACACATCTTGCAACCATGTCAGAAGGGCTCTGCACTTACATTTGACCATGCGGGGAACACATCCCGCAACCATGTCAGAAGGGTTCTGCACTTCATCTTGCCACCATGTCGGAAAGGCTCAACACTTACATTTGACCATGGGAGGCCCAGCCTTCCACCATGTCAGAAAGGCTCAGGGACTCATCACTTCCCCTTGGAGGGAACCTAGATTTGGAGAACACCAAGCTTCTCCCTGAAGTAATCAAACTTCACTCTGGCCATTTCTAGCATAGAATTACATCAGGGCTGATTACGTCCAAGGATAACCTGCGAGTTTCGCCAGGACTGATTACATCCGAGGACAACCTACAGGACCGTTTACGTTTGTGCAACCTACGAGCTTCGCCAAGATTTTATGCTCGACAACTTGTCTCATCGGCTATGCTAGAACTCCCTCTTTCGAGAGATCTCGATCTGGATCACAAACTGGAGCTTCACAGCTCCTCTCTCCCAAGTAGCCGAGCAAGTGGCAATATATTTTGCCTCAGTTGTACTTAGCGCCACGCAGGACTGCTTCCTGCTAAACCAAGAGATCACACCTAATCCCATACTTAAGCAGCACCTCGAAGTGCTCTTCCTATCAATGGCATTACCTGCCCAATCCAAATCCACATAACTCTCCAAGTTAATCTTCTGATTTGCTTCATACTTGAGCCCATAATCAACTGTACCCTTCAGGTATCTCAGAATATGCTTTGCAGCAATTAGTCAGGAACTGGCTCAATGAGTTCGCAACAAAGCAAATATGTGGTCTCGTATTCGTTAGGTACATCAAGGAATAAATAATCTGACGATACATTGTGGCATCAACCGTCTTTGATGAAGCATCACCCAATAGCTTCAGGTTCGATGCCATAGGTGTGGCCATGGCCTTGCAGTCCATCATCTCGAACCTCTTCAGGATCTCTACTGCATACTTCCTTTGTTCCACGGAGATTCCATCCGCATTCTGCCACATCTCCATGCCTAGAAAGTAATGCCCATACCCAAGTCTTTCATCTCGAATTTGGCAACAAGTCTCCTTCTTGCAACTTTAATGAGTTCCACTTTTTCTGTCAGGAACAAGTCATCGACGTATAACAGGAGCATCATTGGTCTTCTACCTTCAACCTTGAAGTAAAGGTTGGAATCCGCTTTACTCTCAATAAAGCCTAGAGCCATCAGTAAGCTGTCCATCTTGTCGTACCATGTCAAACCTTAGAATCTTCTGTAGTCACTCCCTTTGAAGTGGAGCATCATTCTCCCTCTGCCTTTCATATTCTATGTATTGAAACATTCTGTACTGGAGTGACAAGTAGCTTCCTCTGCTACTAATATTCTATGTATCCATCTAGGGTCATTAGATACCAAGATCCTCTATTTTGAACCTTTTTAAAAGTTCTTCTCGCACCCATCTGTGAGCTTGTCATCCTCTATAGGATTTCATCTTCAACCTTGTAGAAAAGGTTAAGATCTTCATCACTCTAGGTGATCTTCAAGCTCCTCATGTATGTGTTATCCCATGGGTGTCTTCTGAGCTTGTGCAAGGCCTTCTTTAATTTGCACATGAGTCTTCTTGTCATGTGTCTTAACTTCTAGTGGCTGCAAATGTCTCTTTGTAGTCTATGCCTTCTTTCCGTGAGAAGTCTCGTGCTACGAATCTTTCCTTGTATCCCACGATGTTGCCATCTACTGTGTGATGGAACTTGCAAATACCGCATCCTAGACATCATTCTTCTTGAACTGGTACTCTCCTTCCCTTTCTTCTTGGCTACTTCTTCATCGCTGGAAGGATCTGCATCAATGATGTCACTTAACAGTGTCACATAACTAGAGTGTGTCTGAGGCCTCTTGAAGTCTCGTCATACTCTTCTTCATTTTGGATTATTTCTTGAACTATCGTCAATTGTTCTTCGGAACAAGTCTCATCCTTCTTTTCTTGTAAGCCATTATACGCAATCTTTCCTACAAGTCAAATGCATTAGTTGTATGGTTAGAAACATTCCATAAGGCATATTCATCATGGCAAATTCTTATGCATAAAGATATAATCATGCAACTATTTTAGCCAATACAACATTCATCCATATCTCACGGAAACTTTGTAGATGCCTTCCATCTCTACCATGACATCATTGAGATTGTGTACTAATCCAATAGGTCAACAAAGAGGTTTCATTCTAGATAAGTAGCAATGGAGAGTTGTATAGCACCATGAGCTACTTACCCATCACATGCATATTAGTAGTATACTGTCATTAATGAAAACATTCTGTCATGCATAACACATCAACTGAATACAAACAAATGCATAACAAAACAATATCATGAAATGACAATTGAATACTTATCTTTATTTGTTTCATGGGTAGACTCCTTTCAGCTTTATCATCTTCTTCATTCATAACAACACCATTTCTTATCCAAATTTTAAGATGGATAAGAGGTTCTTCAAGAATTGAGTTCTTCATATTCCTCATCGCTTGAGGGATCTTCTTTGAATCGTGAGCGCTTGATCTTCAGTTGCTCCCATCTTCTCTTCTCTTATTATGAGTCGAGCTTCTTCTTGTGTGCACTCTTCCTAGAGTCTGTTGAAAGTAATCACTTCCTTCTGGCACACATTCCTCGAATGAATGAATCCCATGATCTTGGGAGGCCATTCAAGGTGGTTATCACAATTTCTGCATTCTCTACTTCTTCATCCACTGCTTCAAGTTGGTCTTTGATTTGAGAGACCCTTGTAAAGTATGACTGTATGGTCTCTGCATTCTAGATCTTTACATCCTTCAACTGGTTTCTCAAAGTAATCTTACGATCTATGTTATTCCCTTCAAATAGCTTGGTTAAGGAATCAAACATCTCTTTAGGTGTCTGTTGCCCACCTATTTCAACTAGGTGGCAACTTCATGTACATAAAGATGTACATAATTGTACAAATTGTACCTTGGGAAAAGTCTGAGGATTTTTCACTTCTGCAGGGCAATTGCCCCTTTGTAAAACGAAATGTCTGCTCCCCTGCGTGGGAAAATTAATGTAATTATATGTGCTAGTGTGGGTCATATGATATGGACGCCACACCATGGAACTGGTTGTTAGGGAAGTCCCCTCATCGAGTGTTTTTTCCCTTTCCAATTCATCTTGTTCTTTAACGATTTTAATTGGTTAGGTTTTTCACTCAAAATCCTCCAAAGTGGTGACAGGCGTTCTAATAATCAAGTCCATGGGGTGGCTAAGGGTTCAAAATGTTATTCGTGACCATGCTAAACATTTGTATAGAGTCTTGCGGAGTTTCGTTATGTTGTATTTTTATTAAATTTTTCTAGTTAATTAACTTCACCCCTTGGTGGTTAATTAACTAAGGTTTGATGTAATAATGTAATTGCTCAAGCACTGGCACTTTGTAATAGGGGCTATGAATGCAAGGTAAATTGCTATGAAACCCCCTGAGCCACTGCTTCGAGTCCCATGTCATTCAGACAAGCGGTTGAAGAGATAGACCAATTTTGGTCAGAGGGGGTCTATCTCCCCTAGGGAATTTTTAATTTTTTCCTAAGTCAAAAATTCATATTATTTGATTTTGAAGGAAAAAATCAAATAATGCCATGGTAATTCTGTTTGGGGATTGTTAAGCCTAGGAAAATTTATTTCAAATTTTTCCACCCCCCCATGGCCAAGATATGATTTTTTCAAGTTTATTTTAAATTTTTCCTAAGTCAAAATTGGAAAAATTTAAAAATTAAATTGAAAAAATTAAATCTAAGATGAATTAAAATATTTAGCCTAAGTCTAAAGGTTAGATATTTTTATTGGAGCAAATGGCTAAGGTCAAAGCCAAGTTATAAGACATAAAGGTGGTCTAAACCCTCACTAAGGTGGAGCGCCCAAGTTAAAAAGTCTTCTAAAGGGGGACGTCTAGCCATTTCAGGGCTTATTACAAGTGGAAATCTCTTCTAAAGATGGCGGCCACCCTAGAATCTCCTCCAAAAGGGGGGCATATGCATTAAAAAGACCCCACTTGTGAGCGCTAGTGTGGAAGGCGCCTAGTAAAAAGGGAGGCGCTAGTTTAAAGGGGCATCACACTAAATTAGAGGAGGCGCCACATATAAGAGAAGACGCCCCATTTAGTGAAGGGCGCTACATTTAGTTGAGGGCGCCTAGCCCACCTTAGGGGCCCACACAAGCAATCTAAAGGGGGGCACTAGTCAAAACCCTAGATCTAAGGGTCAAGCTTTATTGTGACATGGATCTATCTTTTTGACCATTGATTTGAAAATGCACCCTTGCTTATGATTGGTGGATGGCTTGTAAAGTCAAAAAACCTAGATTTAGTGGTGGAGATCTAATCTAGATCTAGATCTAATCTTGGCCATTGATCTTCAAGGGGTTGGGGTTGCTCCTCAACTATATAATGAGGGTCTCACTCCCTCATTTGACGACATCTCTCATGCTATTGTTATGCTGCTGAAATCTTTCCCCATTCTCCTCTCATATTCTCTCAAGCATTTGGCCCAAGCCTCTTGCTATTTTTGTATTGAATCTTGCCCTAGTTGGGCTATAATAGAAGAAAGCTTTGGAGGAATATTGTGCCGTCATTCTACATTTTAGGCATCTTTTGGTGAGGTAACTTGCATATGTACTTATTTGATTTGCATTTGTATTAGCTTAGATAGCTCTCCACAAAGTATTTTTGTGGAGGGATTTGTAAGTAGAAATATTTCTAGTTCCATTTGTGAGTGTTTAATAAGATTTATCAAAGTATTTTGGTAGATTTATTGGGTACTCACCTCTTTGCTTACATTTTGCAGCTCTCTCATAAGTTTGTTTACAGGTTTTCCAAGCCAAGGACATCCTCCAAGGGTTTCTTTTTTCAAATTTTCATTTCGGCCATATTTCTTTTCCTCTCCTGAAACTGGGTTTTATTCACCGTATAGTGAATATAACCCTTGTTTTAGGGCTCTCATCCATTATATATTAGTATAAGGTTTTAAATCTGCTGTTTATAAGTCATTTTCAGCCTAAAAACGTTCATTTTTAACCATTAAAATTTCAGTTTTTCCATTTTTTTAAGTTCAGATTTTGCTGTAAATTTTCTGGGTTTTACACTAGTTTATGCTAACTTTCTGTTTTAGTTTTCTACAGTAATTTCCAGTAAGTAAAGTTGCTGGTTTTTTGCAGGTTTATGCACAGAAAGAGGGGGTTATGCTGCCATAAATTGCCCAAAAAAACCCAGAAAAATTTGGTCCGAAAGAGGCCCTAAACTACACTTCTTCTCTCTCTTCTATAACATTGTAAACCCCAAATGAGAAGTTCGCTTTGGGGTATACTCTGCTGTAAATCTGTATATGAGTAGTGTAGAGATAGCTGCTTAGATTTATTTTATTGCAAGTTATTTTTCTGTTTACTCACCTATCTCTATGACAGACCACCATCTCTGTTACATAGATTGTTGTGTGGTTAAGATAATCAGTTTTATTTTTCTGTTTACCGACCATCTCTGTTACAGACCACCATCTCTGTTACAGAGATTGTTGTGAGATTAGTTTATTGTTTTAGCTAGTTCTATTTTCTTTTCAAGTTTTATTTTCTGTCAAAGGGGTAATCATACAACCCACCTATCCGGTGTGTCCTCTATCCACTTGTCATCTCCCTTTAGGGACTTCAAGTTGGGTATGAAAAGCAGGAGAAGTGGGGGCTTAGTTTAATTAAAACAACATTTTTTTTTTTTTTACACCTGTTACAAACACACTTTATTTTTCAGTCCAAGATCAAGTACCAACACCTCCCATAAGGGATACCGCTTGGTTGATCTTGTTGATAGTTTAAAATAAACCTTGTATGCTAATCACCAAGATTAAAATTTACCCCCTAAAATTAACCAACAACAACTTCACTATTTCCTGTTTCTCTACTCGGTTATTACCCTTCGGGGTACTCGCGAGATACGACAGGGGATAGAGAAGTCTTAGTTTAATAGGCATCCATCTTGCCATTTTTCCTGTTAATTAAAAACAGTGACCTCAGGAAGCTAGAAGGGGTAGTAGACCGTGGGGGGTCTCTAGGCGTTTTACGTCCTCCTTGTTGAGCACCGGGGCATTGGGGTTTGACCTGGGAGCTACGGGTGGGCTTTGCTCCCACTTTGTTGAGCGCACCAGCATTCCCTCTTTGACTTGAGAAATACTAGATTGAAGTAGTCACACCACCGGATCTAAAACATAATCAAAGATTTCAACTCTAATAAAATTTATTAAAATTTACAAGAGACATTGCAAAATGTCTTACAAACACAGGTCATTGCTATTTATCTTTGCCTTGCTGTTCAAGGTTTTTACTGCAAGCACTTTCACATTTTATTTCACTACAAGCTTTTCACTTTTCAGTTATCAGTATTTCCTTTCAGCTTCGCAAACTCTTGTGGTGGCATCTTTAATTCATTTGATTAAGTAATCACATTGTTTAGTAATCTGTAGATTTTGTGTAACACAATTGATTCATTCCGTTTCAACAATATTTTTGGGTAATAGCTTAATAATTGTTCCATTTATTCAATCTGTTTATAACATCTTGATACAACTGTGGATATTGTTTATACTGCTTAACTGCTCATTCATTATTGTTTATGTTGTTCATAGTATTCATCTGTCCATATTGTAACCGGGTTTGATAGGGATATCACCTAAACTGTGGGTTAATTAACTTGGATTTCAATTTTATTTGTAAATTTGTAAAGTTATAATTTATCCTTAGACTCCATTTGTTAATAGGCACTAGTCTTCATTTATCTCAAGGTCTGCTTGTCATTAAAAGGAAATCTTTGCATTTGCATGATGCTTGTCATTCCTTAGATAACATAAAGTCTTAGCCTCACAATCTTAATAAAAGATCCCTTTAACTAATAGTTAATAAACTTAGGACTTCCTGTAGGGACTACCCCCCTTGGCTTTGTTGGGATCTTGCCTAAACAGAAGAGTTGTGGACTGTGGTGACAGTGGTCCCCAGCTCTCGCTTGCCCCCAAGGACACACATAGCAGGTTGTGACTTTCCTGTGTCTTAAAGTGTGAATTAGGCAGCAACAATGTCTTTAGGGAAGACACTTGTGGTATAAGGTGATCCTTGATTGAATCAACAATGATCCTCTTGGCCTTGACCAAGTTCTTCTTGCGTAAGGCTTTAGCCTCATCTCCCTCTGGAACTGGAACCTCTCCACTTATGTAGGTGTCCAATTAATTTCCTTCAAGAACCAGTGAAATCCTATACTTCCATGCTCGGAAGTCTTCAGTTTCACCAAGCTGGTGTGATAGGTCATTTTGAAATGAGAACCTCAAATGTAACTAGCAAAAGATTAGATCTTACCGATTTCAGGTGTTCGTCCTGATTCCAGATCTGGGTGATCTAGGGTTTGTCAGAGAAACCCTAATTTTCAAAACTTGGAATCTTTTAGATCTGATTGGATAGAAAGATGTGCCTCTTGAAGGTGAGCTGAGCAACATACTTATTTTCCCAAAACTGTGATCAGAACTGCAAAATATTTGATGCCCTATTTTTCTTCAATTTCTTCTGCAGAATTGTCTGATATTGTTTCTACAATATATCCGAAATTACTAATCCTCTTTGTCTGAAACTTCTCACTGAAGTAGCCTCGTTTGTCCTCTTTCTAGCACCGCAGGTTTGAGCAGAATTGGTTTCACCAATTGAGACTTATGATAGTTTTCCCAAGGTGACTTATTTAAGGACTGTTCAGCATAGCGAACTTGTACAGATTGTCACGTGTCACTGTTTCACCTTACGGTTCTGAAACTTTTACCACAAAAATTACATTCCGTGCCCTATCTGGAACATCTTGTAAAATTTCATTTGGACCTTTGTAGCCCGAGAGATAGCAATTTTTGCTAGGTGTCGTATTTAGGGATGAATCTTGGGAGAGGCTGGAACCCTTTTTTAGAGGAATCCTATCTCCCAGAATATAGCCAATCTAAGGTTGAAACATTTACATAGAGTACATCAGGAATTTATCTTTGGCCTGTAAAAGTTTTGGCTCCTAATCCTTCTCTAATCTTGAGATAATAGGGAATGCACCAAAATGACTAGTTTTAGTCTTTTATGGTTTTCTGGTCGGGGGTCAAATTAGGGTTTGACTTTCCCGGAGTTTTACCCAGCCAAAAATTTCGATCTTGGTCTCTAAATTTTGATTTCGAGGAGAGAAATCCTATGCTAGGCTCACTCAAAAATTCCTCTTCTATGAAAAGCCCTAATTTCCTACAGTAGTGATAGGTAAAAAACTGAAAATGCCTGGAATCAATTTCTGCGTAGACAAAAAGATGCGCCCTTCAATGGAGAGTTAGCCTAGCCTCCTTTTGCTAATGATCTGTGGAGAGAGACCCAAAAGCCGCACAGTGTTGTCTTCTCAGGTTAGCTTTGATACCATGTTAGATTTTTATCATTTAATCAATATGATCTAGGATCTTATTTGAGAGAATAATATGCACAACAATAATCACAAGAGGCAAGAGACACAAAGAGTTTTCTTCAGGGAAACCATAAAGGAGAAAATCCCGCAACTTCCTCAGAGATAGAATGAGCACAAATAGCAAAAGTAAAACCCAAAAACACAAATATGATCTTCAATAGCCATTCTCTCTCTCACTTGTGCGAGCTCCTTCTCTCTCGAGTCTCACTCATGCGCTACAGTTGAGTGAGTGTATATTTTAAATAGAGAGACTCACTCTCTATTTATACTAGTTTTCCACTCGACAATTACTTACTAGGGACGACTTCACTAGGAGAGTCTAATAACCCTAGTACCCCTCAACTGTGGGGACTATTGCCCCGACTTACAACGGAGGGTTAACCTCTATGACTTAACATGACTTTATTATATTAATGATTCTCGCGATAGGAACATCGGGGTACAATGAAATACAATATAAGATATACAAGTGAATACATTCCGAAGTTACACATACATCAATGGCGGCAGCGACCTTATTTATCTTTTCTACACGAGATAGGGTTTTACCCTAGCCCTTCTCTCCTTCATTGACATCTTCACTGGCAGCTCAAGATTGGCTTGGGCAGGGCCTCTTTCTCTACGAACAGGTTGCAACACCTCACGACAGCCCCACTTTCTCACATGGGCAGCTAAGAGGCAAGGCACCTTGGGCAGCTAAGAGGCAAGCCTGTAAAGGCTGTCGAGTTTGTACAAGACCGTCGGGCAGCCAACAGGTTAACCCGGGAGGGTGCCGGGTCTGCACTAGACCTTCGGGAACCCACAGAGTAGCTCGAGGAGGTTTCGGGTCTGCACTCTACCCTTGTGTAGCCAACAGACTTGCCCAACAGCGGTCAGGCAACCAACAGATAAGCTTGGGCAGGCTCGGGCAGAGCAGCAACAGATCTGGGTAGAGCAGCAGAAGATTCGAGCATATCAGAAGAAGATCCGGGAAGGGTAGCAAGAATCTGAGTAGTCTAGCAGCGGGTCCGAGCATGCATATAGGGTCACGAGAAGCTAATTCAGGCAATTTGAGTTTTTTGGGCAGGAGAGAGAAAATTAGAGCAAAAAGCCCTAATTTGACATTTTATGTAAAAATTGTCTTCTGTAATTTGTGGATCTGTGGTACAAACCCATTAGGGTTTGATAATTCATTGAAGAACAAAGTCATCTCATTTACGAGATGAATTACTAATGCTTTTGGGGTTTTTGTCCTTTAAAGGTTTCCCCAGTGAAAAACTCTTCTGTTTAGTGTGTTGATGTGTAGATGTTATTTACTGCACTTGTCATTTGTTATATGTTAGTCTGCAAATTTTAAAGTATTCATGCTAATGCTAAAAATTCAACATGGTATCAGAGCTTAGCATGTGAAGACCCAGTAAGAAGGAATTGCTGTTGTAAGAAGGATATTCGTAGACTTGACATTTGACTAAGTGGCAGAGATGGCCACCAATATTTTCAGATCGAAACAGAAGCTTTAAGGTTCAGCCAACCACCAATATTCTCTCAAAGAAACACTGATGCCCAACATCACATTGTTGAAGATTGCTAAAGAATGCTTTGACACCTTGACGGATCTTTACGAAAAGAAGGCTCCTAGTCAAAAGAGAGTTTTGAAGAAAAGGCTTCGAACACTGAAGATGAACAAGGATGAAGGAGTTGGACCCTTCTTCACAAAGATTGCACAGGTAAGAGATCAACTTACAACTATTGGTATTACTGTGGATGATGATCAGCTCGTGCAGACTGTAGTCGAAGGTCTCCCAAACTCTTGGGAAACATCTATGGCATCAGTAAGTAGGCGTGAGAATCAACCAAGCTTTGATAGACTTTGGCATGATTGCTTGGAAGAAGGAAGAGTTTCAGGCAAGGCAATTGGCACTAAGGAAGGGAACCTTGCACTCACAACAAAGACTAAGAAGTTCAAGAAGCCCTCCCCTAAGCAAAAGAAGGGAAAGAAACCACAAGGTAAGCACTCTGATGGTTCAAAAGTTGAATGCTATAATTGCCAAAAGTTTGGGCACTATGCTAGAGATTGCAGTCTGCCCAAGAAGAAAATCAAAAGAAGATTTCAAGCTTCTGCTGTAGAAGAAGAAGAAGAAAAAGAACACCGGGGCTAACAAAGAAGACGAACCTAGAAGAGAGTACTACCTGATATCTGCTCTATCTGGTTCCATCACAGATAGTGCTAACTCTTGGTTAGTAGATAGTGGTGCCTCCAGGCACATGACAGGTAACTGTGGAGCTGTCACCAGCTACAGAGAGAAGTTCACTACATAGATGGAACTTTGAGATGACTCCACTGATAAGATTGAAGAAGTTGACTCAACTTCACTTCAACTTGATTAAGGTACGGTTTTACATATTGATGATGTCTTATATGTTCTTGGTTTGAAGAAGAATCTTCTATCTGTTGCTGGCTTAGAGGACAAGGACTACAGAGTTGTCTTCATGGACAAGAAGGTCCTACTATGGGCAAAGAATGAAAAGCTAAGCTTAGCTGTACATATTGGGGTCCGAGAGGGAGGTCTCTATAAGGCTTTTGAAGATTCCACTCATGCTTTGGTTCATCACACAATTGATCCATGTGAGCTGTGGCATCGGAGGTTTGGACACCTTCGCTACACAGCTCTTCCAGGCTTACAGAAGATGGTCACAAGTATGCTAGAGATCTCTCCCAAACATGATGGAATCTGCAAAGGATGTGCTCTAGGTAAGAACACTAAGAAATCCTTTTCCAGAAGCAAGAATAGAGCTAAAGGTATATTGGATTTGATTCACTCTGACATTTGTGGACATATGTCTTCAACCTCCTTGAGTGGATGTTTATATTATGTCTTGTTCATAGATGATCATTCTCGGAAATCATGGATTTACCTCCTCAAGGCTAAAAGTGAGAATTTTGACAGGTTCAAAGAGTTCAAGGTTTTGATTGAAAATCAGACAGGCAAACACATCCGTATCTTGAGATCAGATAACGGAGGTGAGTATGAGTCTAATGAGTTTGATGATTTTTTCCTGGAAGCAGGAACCAAGAAAGAACTGACAGTACCGTACAACCCTCAGTAGAATGGGGTTGCAGAAAGGAAGAATGGAACGATCTGTGAAGCTGCTAAAGCCATGCTTATTGATCTAGATCTTCCTTAATCCTTGTTTGATGAAGCTACATGTACTACCGTGTACATTCAAAACAAAAGCCCTCATGCTATCTTGGGGGAGAAGACTCCAGAAGAAGTCTTCACCAGCAAGAAACCTGTAGTTGACCACATGAGAATCTTTGGCACTGCAGTATACATTCATGTGCCAAAAGAAAAGAGGTCAAAGCTAGAGCCCTCCGGCAAGAAAGGTATATTTGTTGGTTACAGTGATAGCTCGAAGGCCTAACACATTTATGTACCTGGACAGAGGTACATTTAAGTCAGTAGGGATGTTATCTTCCATAAGGAAGCGGTGTTTTGTCAAACAAAAGAGCTTTCAAGGGAAGATGAAGAACCTACTCTTGAGATTCTAGATTCAGAAGTTCAAAGGGAGGAAGAGGAATTTGAGGATTAAATTCCAGATGCACCCGAGGATACTGAAAGTCCACTAGAAGAACTGCTTGAAGTTCCTCCTTCCAAAAGGAGACCTGCTTGGTACTGAGAAATGGTACAAGACGCTGAGAAGCATAGAGCTCCTCTCGAGACTTTCAGAGAAAGCATAAGACCAAAGAAATACTCCGGTCTTATGAGCCAGCTCATTGGTGCAAAACCTTCCACCTACAAAGAAGCAACAAGTGAACAAGTATGGGTTGATGCAATGATTGAAGAGTACAGTTCAATCATGAAGATTGATGTGTGGGAAGTTGTTCCCAAACCGACAGGAAAGTCAGTGGTGACATCTAGATGGATTTACAAAATTAAGCATGCTGCTGATGGCAGTGTGGAGATGTACAAAGCCATATTTGTAGCTCGTGGCTTCACTCAGAAAGAAGGCACTAATTATGATGAGACATTTGCTCTTATTTCGAGGTATACTACCATCAGAACCATCATTTCTCTTGCTGCAATATTCGGATGGAAGTTACATCAGATGCATGTAAAGACAACCTTCCTCAATGGCAAGACTTATGAGGAAGTCTACATTGAAGAACCTGAAGGCTTTGTGACTCATGGGGATAAAGCCCATGTGTGCAAACTGAAGAAAGCCTTGTATGGGCTCAATTAGGCTCCGAGAGTCTAGTATGCTAGGATGGATGGATTTCTCCACAACTTGGGATTTTCCAAAAGTATAGTTGATTCCAACTTGTACTTTAAGGTTGTTCATAATCATATCTTGATCCTTGTGTTATATGTAGATGACTTGTTTCTCACAGGTGAGGAACAACTGACAGTACAGTGTTAGAGGGAGCTTACCTCTGAGTTTGAAATGAAGGATCTCGGTTTGATGTATTATTTTCTTGGCTTAGAGGTCTGGCAAAATCCAGGCGAGATCTTCCTAACACAAGGGAAGTATGTACTGGACATCTTGTAGAGATTTGGGATGCGGGACTGTAAGTCCATGAGCATACCCATGACTACCAACTTGATAAAGTTGCGTGACTCAGCCACCGGTTCACAAAGTGTGGACTCTACTCTATACAGTCAACTTATTGGATCCTTGCTGTATCTCGTACATACGAGACCAGATATCTGTTACATAGTGAATGCTCTGAGCCAGTTCATGTCCGATCCGAAGCACATACACTAGGTAGCTGCTAAATACGTACTCAGATATGTGCGAGGTACTATCACTTATGGGATCAGGTATACTTCCAGCAGTGGAGTATTATTAGCAGGATATGCTGATTCAGATTGGGCTGGCAGTGCAGTAGACCGGAAAAGCACCTCTGGTTACTCCTTCAGTATGGGATCCGCAATGATCTCTTTGTCCAACAGGAAATAGAGTTCCATAGCTCAGAGTACAGCTGAGGCAGGATATATTGCTGCAAGTGATGCTTGCAAGGAAGCAGTTTGACTTAGGAAACTTCTATCTGATATGTTCGGTGGAAAGCTTGACTCAACGATCATCCATTGTGATAATCAGAGTTGCATTAAGATTTCGGAGAACTCGGTGTTTCATGACAGATTGAAACACATTGAAATGAACTATCATTTCATCAGAGACCTAGTACAAAGAGGTGCTTTGAAGTTGTAGTACATTCGTACAGATGAACATATTGCAGATATCCTAACCAAGCCTTTGACAACAACAAAGTTTGTGTACTTTCGTGACAAGCTTGGCATGGCAGAGAATGCCTCTCTCGTTGAGAGAGAGTGTTGATTTTTTTGAGCAGCATCGAGAGCCATTCTCTTAGGAGAATGGAGACATTTGGTCTGGGACCAGGATGTGGAACCAGTCCAGCACTGGGGGACTCAACCTTGAGTTGAGAGACCATTCTGTTGAATGGATATATCTGGTACGAGACCAGGATATGGAACCAGTCTAGTACTGGGGGACTCAACCTTGAGTTGAGTGACCATTTTGTTGAATGGATACATCTGGTCCGGAGTGTGGAACCAGTCTAGCACTGGGGGACTCTGTTTAGAGATGAGTGGCCATTCTTTGAATGGAGGCACCTAGTCAGTTACCAGGAATTAACCTAGTCTGGGACTAGGGACTCAACTCGGGGCAAAGGGCCATTGTTCGGGAGAATGGAGGCGCTTGGTCTGTTAGCAAGTATTTGACCGTTGGTCAAATTATGCAGTCTATGGCTGAGGCACGTGGTTTGTTATCAGGATGACACTATAAGCCCCAGACTGGGTATGGGCATGTGTGACACTCTGACCCTTGATCAGTGGGCTTTGTGATCTTCTCCAAGGCTTAGCTACCCTTGGTTAAGACACCTTAGTATCCGATTTTGGTGTCACACAGAGTGTGAGATAAAAGCATTAGTAATTCTCTTTGTTTATGATGATGTACTTTGAGTGGGGATGAAGGACCACCTTGACAACTTGTTTTGACCACAGGGGCACTTGAAGAAGGCTAAAGTAAAAGCCAAAATACATAAGGACCCTTAGGACCACTAAGGAGTCAAAATGAAAGTGCAAAAAGGCCTTTAGTACTACTAAAGGTAAAAGTCAAAGTAATGAAAGAATAAAATATTATTCTTTTGTTCTTTTAAGTTTTGGTCCACTTATAGGTGACTCAAAGGCTATAAAAAAAGATCAATCCATTTCATTATTACACACACTTGCTCTTGCACTTACAGTTGCTCCAACAGAAGAATTCGTTGGTTATTGAAAAGAAGGAAGTTTTGTGTTTATGCCCTAGCATGGATGAGTCTAGTTAGGGCATCCATACTTGTCTTTGTAGCAAAAACCTTATTTATCTTTTCTACACGAGCTAGGGTTTTACCCTAGCCCTTTTGTCCTTCATCGGCATCTTCACGGGCAGCGCCAGATTGGCTTGGGCAGGGTCTCTTTCTCCACGAACAGGATGCAACACCTCACGATTGCCCCACTCTCTCACATGTTTAGTCTCTTCTAGGGCTTGGCCCCTCTGCTGGCACCTCGGGCAACTAACAGGAAAGCCCATAAGGGCTGCCGGGTCTGCACGAGACCCTCGGGCAGCCAATAGGCTAGGTCGGGAGGGTGCGAGGTCTGCACCAGACCTTCGTGCAACCCACAGACTAGCCTGGGAGGGTTCCGGGTCTGCACCCTACCCTCGGGCAGTGAACAAACCTGTACAATAGGGCTCGGGAAGCCAGCAGACAGGCCCAGGCAGAGCAGCAGAAGATTCGGGTAGAGCAACAGAAGATTCAGGCAGAGTAGCAGAAGATTTGGGTAGAGCAACAGAAGATTCAGGCAGAGCAGCAGAAGATTCGAGCAGGGCAGCAAGAATTTGGGCAGTCTAGCAGCAGCTCCGTGCAGGCATACTGGGTCACTGGAAGCTAATTCGGGCAGTTTGAGTTTTCTGGGTAGGAGAGAAAAAATTAGGGCAGAGAGCCCTAATTTGGCAGATTTATGTAAAAATCATCTTCTGTAATTTGTGGATATGCGGTTCAAACCCATTAGGGTTTAAGAATTCATTGAAGAACTCAGTCATCTCATTTACGACATGAGTTCCTAATGCTTTTGGGGTTTATGTCCTTTAAAGGTTTCCCCAGTGAAAAAGTCTTTGTGTTCAGTGTGTTGATGTCTTGATGTTATTAACTGCACTTGTCATTTGTTATATGTTAGTCTGCAAATTTTAAAGTATTCATGCTAATGGTAAAAATTCAACAGAAACAACTCCATTGATCAAAACTGCAAATGACACTGATGATATGTAGCCCAAAATCTAATTCACCACTTGAAGATTGAACCCAATATGAAGCAACAACAGCCTCAAGTAGAGCCAACAAATGTGGCCGAAAGCTTTAGAAAGATCTAGCTTCATTATAATAGCAGAAAGTTTCCTTTCTCTAATATGACGTAGTGTTTCTTGTGCTGAACCTGCTACATCATGAATATATCTTCCCTTAAGAAAACCAAATTGCTCATAATTTTTTTAAAAAACTTTGTAGAGAAATCTTTTGAATCAGATTGCAACCACCTTAGATATATTCTTTTTAACACATTTGCACAATGAGATAGGTTGAAAGTCCCCAAAAGATTCATCCTTGTCGACCTTTGGGATGACGGTTATGAAAGTTGTATTAAAAGATCCCAATACTTTACCTATCAGTCTTACTCCTTGACCACTTTGAGTAGATCATCTCCTAAGAGATTGAAGAAACCCATGAAAACCTCAATGGTCCATCTGTCTAGGTAGAGATTTTTATCTTTTTGGAATGAAGACATCACCATCGACAACTCATCCTTTGTGATTTTTTCATAAATAAACTGATTATCTTCATCTAAAAGAAGATGAGGAAAATAGGAAGCTACTTTGATAATTTCAGCTATGTTTGCTCTATTTGGTTCCTTATACATGCTCTCAAAGTACTTAATACCCAAATCAACTAAGCTTTGGGACCTTCTTCATCCTTCAGATCGTAAATAGTATTTACACTTTGTTCGTGCCTTTCAAACTAATGAAAATACTTTGTATTCTTGTCACCTAATTCCAGCCAGGTGGTTAGACTCTTTAGGTGCCATTCTGCGTCCCTATCAATTATCCATTTATTTTTTTCTAATTCAAGTTCTTTAAAACTACTCAATTCCTCCTCACAAATTTATATCTGCTTCAACCTCTAAAAGTTGTTTATCTTATTTATGTCTTTCAGTAGACCACACCACCACCTTCTCCTTGACCAATTTTAATGAAGCCACAGATTGTTCATTGGTTGGAAGATTCATTCTACCATCAAAAAGCCTTTAGTTTCTTTAACCAAGTTGTGAAAATATGTAATATCCCAACTGATATTCTATTGTACTTTGGTAATATGTTTGTTGTTCAGATGCTCAAATTGTGCTGGAAAGATAAATAAAATGTGCATGCAATAAGTGCCATGCCAAACAACCCTAAAAAATAGCTGATTTGGAGAGAAAATAGGGTAAAGACTTTTAGTTAGAAAAGATACACATACCACTGATAATAATGCTGATATTCTGTGAATAGATGAGATGCATGCAAGTTGTGCTAGAAAGATAAGAAAATAGTGCTCCTCTCCAACAGTTGACGCCCAGCAGAAAGCAGTGTTACTTGAGGACTCGCCCCCAGGGTCGGGGGTGCGCCCCCCTCGCTCCCTATGCCCCGGGGACTCGAGGGCTTTGGGCGAAACGTTTCCCAGCATCCCGAAAATTAGGAAACTCTCGGATTCTCACAAGGGGGCGTGTCCCCCTGTTTTGTAGTGCACTTCGGTGAAGGGGGGCTCCCACACACCCCCTCCTGAAACTGGGGGGCTCCTAGACGCCCCCACGATTTTCCTAATTTCAGTTTAAAAAAACAAAATTTTAATTTTAATTGTCGTTTAGTCTCTATTTCAGGCTTAGTCTTTAGTAATTTACTATTTCACTATTGTAGCATGCAATATCATTGATTGAATTTTTCAATTACAATGACTAAAATTAGAAATATGAATATCAAGATTCAAATGACAAATTTGAAAATTATCATGATGAATTGTATAACGTGTTTGTATTATTAATTTGTTATATTCTGATTTACATTGCACAATGATAAACTTAGTATTTACTATTTATTATTTACTTTTAGTAATTTACATGGGATGAATCATTGAATTGTTATTTAATAATTTATAATATTAATTTTTATTAAGACCTGGACGTCCCCCTGCCCCCTTGAATTTCGTTAAAACTTGGGGGTGGTCTCCACACGCCCCCAATGTGCGTTTCCCTGCTCCCCGATTCCCGCATCCCGGAAACTTGGGGGAACATTGGCTAAAAGTGTGCCCTCCTTATGGCGATCTTGACGTTTTTGAAAGAGGAAGTGTATGTTGCTGCTGAAACTTTCTAGGACTGAGAGTATAGTCCTCCCGGAGAGATAAGGGGATGCGTGCAGAAGTTTAGCCTCCTTCAAGCCACCTAGTGAATTGATTTGCTTTAGAAGGGATGATGCCCTCTTTCCTCACATTTTTGTTGGTGGAGGCTTTGAATGTGCCTGGAACGGAATAGTAATCACTCAATATGCTGATGTAACTTTGCTGGGAAGAATGGAGGTAGCATGCATAAACTTTACTGGAATCTTGAAGGCTAACGAATGGATTTGGGATTTCCAGCTATTTCCCAGCAGGAAAAGGGTGCACCTGCAATGAAATCTTTCTCTGACTGTTGGATGATTGAACCAATAATTAAGAAGATGATGAATATCGATAATAGATCTGAATGATTTATCCTGAAGTGATTAGGGTAGATAGATTTCACTGTCGAAACCCCTTGCTAGCTGAAGACCTTCGTCTCCAACCCCAACTTGCTGCTGCTCTAGAAACCAAACTCAATAATAATAATCATAGATATCTTTTTTGGTTCAACTACCCCTTATATAGCTTTAGCATGTACTTTTAGGGTTTGCATGTCACTTTTAGGGTTTGCACTTTACTTTTTGCATGCATGCAATTCTAATTGCTTGTTGACTTAAGACTGAAGAAATAAGGCTTGCATGCTTAGCATGCTTTATAATAATAACATTAATGGCCCTCTTTACTATACTGATGACTTAATAAATTATAATACTGAATAATTGTTATAATATGCTCCCGGTATTAAATGTCCTTAGTCAATTCCCTATTTATCAGTAACGGAACATTACAAAATCTGCTTCAATTAGCCAGCCTGGATTGAGCTTATAAGGGCTAGCAGCCTTGTTATCCCTGATTTCCAATTGGAGTAGAACTGGGCAATGGTCTAAAATGCCACTGGATTTCGCCCACGATCTATATCTATCCACGGCCTGCAAAAGAAGACCAGTGGCAAGAAACCAATTGAGCCACTTTGAAACACTATCCCAACCTTTCATGTTGTTCCTCAAAGTGGGCGTTATATTAACTTGCTCAACATCTATGAGACAAAGTGCTTCAAAATGATGTAAGAAAGATTCTGCCAACCAGTCAACCTTGGCTGACTCGCCCCAAAGGCCCAAATCTCCTTCCTGGCTAAAGTGAAATTCAGGTCACCACCAATAAGCACCTGCCCCACGAGTATCACTTTCAAAGCAAAAACCCTTTCCCAAAATGCTTTCCTTTCACCATAAGGACTGTACACATTCATCACTGAGATGGACTCAAAGAATTTAGTGCATAATGCTGAATAGACAACAAAGAGTTAATAAGTGTTAATGTAGAGTTCCATCCTATAATTAGTCCACCAGAAAGGCACTCAAAATCCATTGCATTGAAGTCCCCGTTTTTAAGAACCTTTTTAGTACATTAACAAGTATGTTTCCTCCACCCATTATTTCCTCTAACAATATTATGTCAGGTTTTGAATTCTCTAACATAGGACCAGCCTCTTGCTCTGTCCGCCCAACTCCCTCATATTAAAGGAGAGGATAATCACCAGGGAACAAAATTTTGAGGTTGGTTTACTCTAAGAATCCCAAGATTAATGCCTGATTCCTTTTCTCTACCTCAGGGACAACCTTTTCCTGAGCATGTTGTAGGACTTTCTCCTACTTGAATTTTTTGGTCAACTAGTTTTTGTTTATGGTTTCTTTATCAGTCCTTGCTTTTCGGGTTGACCGGTTCAGTCACCAGTCTGTTTCTGATGACATTGATCATAGCAGAAGAATATGTGTATGTTTTTCACAAGATTCAGCCTCCGGTTTAGAAGTAAAAATATGTCTCAAATTATTTGCAATCCCAGAAAATTTAAAGGTTGGAAATAAACATAAATTTCTGACTTAAAAACATTGTTGTAACTTCAATCTTTTATGGACAAAAAGTAAATAAAATGCACGGCATTCAACACATAGTACTTAGAAATTTTTGGTCAATGGCCCTGGAAAAATCCACAACGGGAAAACCAGTCAAAGAGAGAGAGATTTTTATTATTGCTTCTAGGAAAAAATTAGACAATCTTTTACAGTCAAAATACAACTTATCTCAACCAACGCAAATAACCCAGCAGGCTGCCTCGTTTTCTATGCATAAACTGTCTTGATTTCAGTGCCTTCTTCTCGAAAAACGTGCTGAAATAACAGTCAAAATCAGTCCTTGGTTTTTGTGCCAAAACACTTAAATGCTGCCCTCAATTTCTGTGCCAAAAATAGTCAGTAAATCGTACTGTATGGACTGCATTAAATGCAGTCGTACGACCTCGAAAACTGCGCCACAAAACCTGTCTACTGTCTCGGGAAATGTGCTAGAGATCCTCCTCGAAATATGTGCTTGAGTTTACCTAGAAAACTGTGCCCAGAATCCGTACTGTACGGAAGCCGTACTCTCCTCGATTTCTGTGCCTGCAATAAATGAAGGCCGTACTCTCCTCGACTTTTGTTCCTGCAATAAATGAAGGTTGTACTCTCCTCGGAATTTGTGCAAGCAATTTAATGCTGTCTCGATTTTCATGTCCACAGTAAAAGTTTCAGTTGGGTGCCTCAAAAATCGTGCCCTCTCTTCTTCTCTCCTCACGCTCACTCTCATCTCAAGAATGAATGCATTTTGGCTTTCTGTTGCTTTTTGGTCTAAACCCTAGGTAGGTGAAGAGACATCTAATCCAATGGCTGAGATTAGATTAGATCTAGGGATGAGAATAAATGCTCCATTTAATTCTCATAAAAATTAAATTCCCTCACCCACTTAAATTTATCAAACTTAGACATTAATTTCTAAAGTCTCATTAAATGCTCCACTTAAGTCATTTAATGCAAGGGTCACTTTATTTCCCCTTTCTAAGTGACTGAGGCTAAAGTCACCTAGGGGAACACTTTCTTAGGTACAAAATCAACACTTCCTCTTACCGAGGAAGGTGTTCTGCACCACTCCCAACCTGTCCTTGAAGAAGACAAATTTGCCCCTTCCCAAAGATTTCGTCAGAATGTCTGCAACCTGCTCATCAGTGGAAATGTACTGTAAAGATACTACACCTCTCTGAACATAATCTCGGATGAAATGATTCCTGATCTCAATATTCTTTGACTGGTAATGAAATACTGGATTCTCAGAGAGCTGGATGGAACTCTGATTGTCACAGTAGATCACTGTAGGCCTCAGCTCCTGACCGAATAAATTCACAAGCAACTTGCGAAGCCACAAAGCCTCGTAGCTGGATTGATTGGCTGCCATATACTCGGCCTCTCCAGAACTCAATGCAACAGACTTTTGTTTTTGACTGAACCATGACACTGCTATCGAGCCCAAGCTGAAACAACAACCGAAGTGCTCTTTTGGTCTGCCACACTGCCTGCCCAATCTGAATCTGTGAAGTCAACCAACTTGATCCCATCCAACCTCCTGTAGTCCAGAGCAAAATCCACTGTCCTTGGTAGGTATCTCAAAGCATGTTTTGCAGCTACCTAATGCACACTCCTAGGCTCAACCATGTATTGACTAAGAGTGTTCACTGCAAAAAACAAATCTGGCAGAGTGTTGACCAGATACATCAATGACCGAATGAGCTGAAGGTATAAAGTAGGATCCGCCAACTCTCCCTCAGAAGCATGAAGCTTCTTCCAGTTGGTGATCATCGGTGTCAACATCGACCTGCAATCCTCCATCCTAAGTCTCCTCAAAATATCAATCGCATACTTTCCCTGTCCTAGGAAAACATGTCCGGGCTCCTGCCAAACCTCCAATTCCAGAAAATAGTGCATCAACCCAATATCTGTCATCTCATACTCCGTAGCAAGATCCTTCTTGCAAGCTGCAATGGGTCTCTCTCCCCCTGTGATAAACAAGTCATCAACATATAGCAGAAGAATAAGCGGATAATCTCCAACCATGATGAAGTAGAGATTCGGATTTGCTTCACTCTTCTGAAACCTCATCCTCTGCAAGTAAGAATCGATCTTGGAGTACTAAGCTCTAGGAGCTTGCTTCAGCCCATACAAGGCTTTCTTCAGCCTGCAAACATGAGACTCTCTCTCATGAATCTCAAAGCCCTGAGGCTGCTCAACATAAATCTCCCCCTGTATGATTCCATTGAGAAATGTGGTCTTCACATCCATTTGATGGATCTTCCAACCCATTTTCGCTGCAATGAAAATCAAAGCCCTGATAAAACTATACCGAGCAACAGACGCAAAAGTCTCATCATAATCAATACCCTCAACTTGTGAAAACCCCTGCGCTACAAACCTGGCCTTGTACTTCTCCACACTCCCATCCGCTACATGCTTTAGGTTGTAAAGCCACCGAGAAGTCATCACTGACTTCCCCTCGGGTCTCGGAACTATCTCCCACACATCGTTCTTCATGATGGAATGGTACTCATCCATCATGGCATCTCGCCAAACATGATGCTGGGAAGCCTCCTCAAAAGTACAAGGCTCAGAATGACGTGTACTAGCCACCAACAACATGCCCAATCTGTTACGCATCTTGATGGTCCTCACTGAATCCCTGGGTGTCCCAACCTTCAGAGCATCCTTCAAGGCCTCCCGAAGCCACATAGGCTTTTTCTTTCCTGAAGGTTCTTCCCACACTGGCCTGTCCTCATCTGAAGAACTACCAGATCTAGAAACCCTAGTAACTTGTGAACTAGCAACTGGTGTACCAACCACTGGAGAACTCTGTGATCCTGATGCTCTGTCCGGTGTACCTGTAATCGTAGACCCATCACTTGTCTCTGAAGACCCTACTAGTTGAACCACTAAAACTGGTGAACCTGTGCCGGCACTGAGTAGTCATGTAACCCCGGAAACCTGTGATCCTCACTGCTGCGCTGATGGTACCTGTGTAACTACCTGAGGTGCAAGAACTTGCTGCTCTCCCTGGTCTGACTCTCTCGACTACCTAAAGGCCCGCTCCTCCTCAAACTTCACATCCCTTCTCACAACAACTTTCCTCCGAGAGGGAAGGTAAATACAGAAGGCCTTTGAAGTCTCATCATAGCCCACAAAGATGCCCTTTTCCGTAGTGGGCTCCAACTTTGTCCTCTTCTCAGAAGGGACATGAGAGTAAGTCAAACTACCAAATATCCGAAAATGGCTAACCTCAGGCTTCTTGCCTGAAAAACACTCCTCAGGTGTCATGTTCCCCACGGCACGATGGGGACTCCTGTTCTGAAGATATACAGTTGTGCTACAAGCCTCATCACAGAGAAAGAAAGGAAGAGATTGGTCATGTAACATAGCTCTGGTTGCTCCAACAATAGACCTGTTCTTCCTTTCTGCTACTCCATTATGCTCTAGAGTATAAGGAACTGTCAACTGTCTCTTGATACCCTCCTGTCTGCAATATCCATCAAACTTCTTGGAGGTATACTCACCTCCATTATCTGATCTGAGAACTCGGATCTTCCTCCCTGTTTGGTTCTCCACAAGAGCTTTGAACTCTTGGAACCTCTGCAAGACTTCCTCAGACTTCTTGCTCTTCAGAAAGTAGATCCAAGTCCTCCTGGAATGGTCATCAATGAATGTCACATAATACTCGTATCCTCTCAAGGAAATAGAAGACATTGGTCCACACAAATCTGAATGTATCAAGTCAAGGGTCCTTGCTGACCTGCTATCACTGCTCGAAAAAATAGTCTTGGTGTACTTTCCCAAGGCACACCCTCTGCATACATCACTCTGCCCTGTGCTAAACTTCGGTAAACCTGTAACCATATGTCTCACCAACCCCAAAGTTGGATGATGCAAGTGAGCCATCCTCCTATGCTAAAGCTTACAAAGCTCACTGCTGCTGCTATGTGCCAAGGCATGCTGAGGCTGAAATAAGAGCCTATATAGTTTCTTGCATTTAACTCCAATGGCAACTGAAGCAGATGGTCCTGCAGTCTTGGGAAACATATGCACATGCCCATCTAGGAAGGACACCCCAAGACCCCGATCCTCGATCATGGAAACTGAAACTAGGTTCTTCTTCAGCCTAGGTACATACAATACATCTCTCAACACCATGGGACTCATGGACTCCCTCTGAAAGGTAATGGTCCCACGCCCAACTGCTCTGACTACTGAGTCATCTCCCAACACCACCTCCACATCTGTCTCTGTCTGTGAAATCTCGGAGAACATCTCACGAGCACCTGTCATGTGGCTCGAGGCTTCGCTATCAATATACCAAGTGCTGGAAGCAGATGCATTGTAAGAATGGTCTGTCACCAAGGAAAACTCCCTCTGTCTATCAACATCCACACTGGTGATAATAGATGCTCTCTCTATCTCAACATGCCCAGTGCACAGTGAAAACTCACTCCGAAATCTCGTGGCAAAGTCATCGACCTCCGCTGCAGCTGCTGTCTGTTGCTGCTTCTTCTTCTTCTTGTTCAGACACTGCACAACATAGTGTCCCTTCTTGTGACATGCAAAGCACTTTACAGTGCTCAGATCCTTCTTCTGCCCATCTTGCTGCCTGGCCCCACCCTTCTTGGGATCCTTCTTGTTCTTCTTCTTCCCCCTCGCTGTCAAGGCCTCACTCTCCTCATCCTGCCTACTAGTAGAAGCACTGCATTGCAAAAGACCCCTCTGAGTCTCCTCTTGAACAAAATCATCATAGACCCAGCAGGCTACCTCATTTTCTGTGCATAAACTATCTGGATTTCAGTTCCTTCTTCTCGAAAAACATGCTGAAATAACAGTCAAAATCAGTCCTCAATTTTTGTGCCAAAACATTTAAATATTGCCCTTGATTTTTGTGCCAAAACAGTCACTAAATCGTACTGCATTAAAAGCAGCTGTACGACCTCGAAAACTGTGCTACAAAACCTGTTCGTTGTCTTGGGAAATGTGCCAGAGATCCTCCTCAAAATCTGTGCCCGAGTTTACCTAGAAAACCATGCCCAGAATTTGTACTGTACGGAAGCTGTACTCTCCTCGACTTTTGTGCCTATAATAAATGGAGGCCGTACTCTCCTTGACTTCTGTGCATGCAATAAATGAAGGCTGTACTCTCCTCAGAATCCATGCAAGCAATTTAATGCTGTCTCGATTTTCGTGTCCACAGTAAAAGCTTCAGCTGGGTGCCTCGAAAATCGTGCCCTCTCTTCTCTCTTCACACTCACTCTCATCTCAAGAATGAATGCATTTTGCCTTTCCCTTGCTTTTTGGTCTAAACCCTAGGTAGGTGAAGAAACATCTAATCCAATGGTTAAGATTAGATTAGATCTAGGGATGAAAATAAATGCTCCATTTAATTCTCATAAAAATTAAATTCCCCCACCCACTTAAATTTATCAAACTTAGACTTTAATCTCTAAAGTCTCATTAAATGCTCCACTTAAGTCATTTAATGCAAGGGTCACTTTATTTCCCCTTTCTAAGTGACTAAGGCTAAAGTCACCTAGGGGAACACTTTACAAGGTACAAAATCAACAATATGGTGGATGGCAGTGACTTCCATAACGATCTATGACTCTATGTAAATGATTCAATAAAGAGTAGTGTAAGTTTACTAAAGAAATTATGGTAGTGTTTGAAAATGAGGAGCAACAATTAAAGTTTTCAGCTCTTCATTCCAACCAGCGAATAGGAATAAAACACTGAAAAACCATTTCTATCAATCTTGTACAGTTTTAAACAATGGTTCATGAGATGAAGTCTATAAACTGTATCCATATATTTACATGACATTTTAAGGGTTATTTGGAGATTGAATCTTATGTACTTTCTTTTAACATTTACAAGATAGCAAACATTGGGATTGGTTCCACAATTAGAAGCAAGCCCATATTTTCTCTCTTATTCATGGTGGATGGCAGGATGCATACTGTGGTGCATGAACATGCATAGCATGTTAAATTTGAATGACTGATTGCATTCCTCGATTCTTAGCAGTCTTAAGTGACATATTTGTTGACCGTTAGGCTGCCCTGTTTTAAAAAAGTATGTTTTATTGCTAATCAGCGTTATGGTTTACTTTGTTAACAGTGTGTGGATTGGAGGCAGCATTCTGGCATCTCTAGGATCTTTTCAACAGATGTGGTTTTCTAAAGCTGAGTAAGTGTGGATTATGAATATGCTGGTTTTAGTTGCATGTGGATTGTGATCGTAGTTTTTAGTTGCAAGAATTAAAACATTTTCACTATATTTGTTGCTTAATTGCATCTTGTGTATTGTTGCCAAGGTCATTCCATCCATACGTACCTATATATATACACACCATACATGTATAAAAGGATGAATTTTGTTTCTTAGCCTATAACATCTCCATTTTTTTTGGAATAGATACGAGGAGCATGGTGCATCATATATTCAGAGAAAATGCCCCTAGGTTTAAGAAAGTTAACTCTTAAGGTAAACATGTTCATCTTTATCTATGATTCTGATGTGTCATGTTACATGTATTGCTTCAAAGTGGATTATTTGTTTTTTTGGCAGATAAAACTTGAGAGATGTGAGTTCCTTTTTATACGGCGGGATTGCTAGGATGTTCTCTTCTAGAATCCTGAAATCCTTTTCAAATTATTCTAGTCTTACATATATGTTTATACTAAAAACTGAACATTCTTTTTTTGTACAAGGCCTTTTTACTTTCAATTTGAATTATGTTTAATTTGTCTGTTGACTGCATTTGCGTCACTTTAATATCAATATGAACATTCCAGAGCTCTTGCTTCCAAACAGTGTTTGTTGTCAGTTTTGAAAGATGTCTGGGGAATGTATTTGTAACTTTGTTTTGTTGTTATCTTGAAGCTTTGTACAAAGGTAAAAAAGATTTCGAGTGGTTTGATTTGATATCACTCTCCCTGAGAATAAATAGTGTTTGCATAATTTTTGAAGTCGTTTAAGCATGTAAGTATTGGCCTTGTAATGGGAGGAAATCCGGCATTTGTGGTTTGAAAACTGGCAGGGATGATTTTGAAATGGCATTTATGGTTGCAGTAGGGGTATTCAATGGTGATGAATCCATTTATGCATTAAAAACAACATTTTCATCCATTCAAAATTGCAATTTCAACAAAGATTGTTTGGCTGGATTTGGGTGATGGCAAACCAGAAAATGTTGAAAATGGTGATTCTTCTAAATTTATTAATTGAGTTTGAGATGCCCAAACGCGAAACTGTTTAAAAATAATTATCAAGTAATTTTTAAGATAGTAATGCATGTACTTGATAATTATATCTGCTACTATAATGTGAATATTGATGGTTTATACATTATTTTCTTGGATTCACAAAGCATTTGATTGGCCAAGACCATATTTAAAGTTCCTATCTTTAGTATTTACTATTATGAAATTATTCATGAAGAAGTACATGCACTAAAAACTTTCAGTATAAATTATCTTTGGAGTGTAAATTATTTCCGATAGTTTAGAGGTGCTTCGATTCTATTCGAAGTAAGACTCAAAGTTGTACATCAGAGATGCAACATATTACAAAGACTACTATAACAAAATACCTAAGTACAATAGTTCAGGACTATGTTACTGAGACTCCAACACTGTTTTCTGCTATAAAAACTGAACCATGCTTGGAGGCCTAAATGCTGAAAACTTGAAGACTGATAAAAAAGAACAAGCAAAAACCTCTATTTCAATAGAGTTTTCTGGTCCCTACTTTAATACATTTTTTATCTGTGTATTCTTCGAGGTGTAGTGTACCCTCCGACAATCTGACTGCTAATTTTAATAGACCATTCACCTGGGAATTTTGCTGCCTATAAATATGCTGTATTGTGAAAGTTTAAAAAACGCTGAGAACTCATTTTATGCTGTAGCCCCAGTGTTCCAGTTGTAAAACTTGAAGCTTGGAGGTGTCTAGCACCCAATCTATGATTTTAGAATCACTGTAAACCTGTAATTTTGTTACCTTTTCCATTCCAGCAACAGTTAAAAGCCCCCAAACAGCCAATAACTTGGCTCTCATGTTAGTGCCACGGCTGCATCCAAGTTTGAGAAAAAAATAGTGATTTGTTTGGATCAAGAGGACCATGCCACCCTTGCAAGATCCTTGGATAGCTGCTCTATAAAAAAAATGAACAATTATGTTTCCTAATTGCGTCATCTCCCTAATCCTTTTTTTTTCCGACCTCCAGGATTAGGTTTACAGTACTCAACAAACATTTTGACTATAGACCATGCAACCTGCCAGTGTGACCACCTCCTATCCTCAAATATGAGATCGTTTTGTACTTCCCATATACGAAAAATAGAAGAGACTTCCAGACTTGGATTCTTATTGCTTGTGGTGGTTGTTTTTGTGATGCCTTCTTAAACACACCCTGGGTAAAGAGAATTGGTATATCCCTTGTACAATCCCAAATATTGATATTCTCTAAAGTTCTATGATAGTGCTGACTCGCACACTCAATGTCATACAAATTTGCAAAATAACTGTGTATGCAATCTCACCATGCAAAAATGTCCTAAAATATCGCTGAATTAGGGTTAGGGTTTTGCAGAGAGAAATTAACACTTACCACTGATATTCTGGCTGATAATGACTTCAAAGATAGCTGCGTGCATAAGGATCCAGATGGGTGGTCTAATAATGCTCTTTTCCTCTGGTGTTACTGTCTCGTAATACCATAAAAACCCTTCAGACTGAAGGTGACATTTTTGCAGGAGGAGAGGTCTATTTGGGCTGAAACTTTCTGAGCTTGTCTGTCTGCTGATGCCGGAGAGATGGCTTGGCACATGCGGAGGTTTGGCTGCCTCTAAGTGCCCTAGCGAATTGATTAGCAGTTTTGCTGCTCACGCCCCCAACTGATATGTTTCGCTGATAGCTGCTCCAGCTGAGCAAACTGATGGCTAATAATCACTGCATACCGTAGGATAGGCCTGCTAAGAAAGAGGAAGCTGACATGCAGAGGAAAGACTGGGTTTTGTGGTCCTTGCGAATCCTTCTGTGTTTTCCTTGCTAATTTCGGCTGCAAAATGTGGATCTGCTAATAACCCTTCGGAATGTGTTGGATCTCCAAATACTATAGTATATGCTGGATGCAATGGATAAACCTTGATGATCTATCCCAATAAGAGACTAGGGAAGATATCTCACTGCTGAACCTTCGCTAGTTGAAGACACCGTCTCCAACCCCAATTGTCGCGGCTGCATGTTGTGCTGCTGCTTGAAACTCCAAAATCAATCAACAATAACAATAGATATTTTTTTTGGTCCAATAACCCTTCTTAAATAGAAACATGTACTTTTAGGGTTTGCAAGTCACTTTTAGGGTTTATGCTTCACATTTGCATGCATGCAATTCTAATTTCATGTTAACTTTAACACTAAAATAAGGCTTGCATGCTCCGCATGCTTTATGATATGAACTCTTATGGCCTTCTTACTACGCTGATGACTTAATAATATTGAATTGATGTACCTTTCTGCTGCTAGTGCTATTAGTCTTCAGTTATTCCTTTTTTATAAAACAGAACATTACATCCCTTGTCAAGTATTTTGTTTCATATTGAGATGACTATTGTCCCTTGTGTACAGAGACCAAGAAAAAAGTATAATAAAAAACTATGGGTGTAATAATCTGAAAAAAAACTACGGGTGTAATAATTTGAAACAAAGAAACTTCGTTTCTTATAAAAATAACTAGTGTAGATAAGCCAGATTACAATAATCCATGAATAAATAAAATATATGATTAATAAGATAAGTGATGGTATTACAATGAGAATGATGTTTGTATAAATACCCATACTGGGTTGCCTTGGTGATGAGACGCCAACTTTCATAAGGTGCCTCTTCATTTTGTCTTTTTATTTAATTATTTAATTAATTTATCAATGTTATTAATATTTATTAATGCTTATTTATTATTTATTTTGTCCATTACATTGCCTTCCTCTTAAGGGAAACTTTGTCCTCAAATCTTTATTGAAGACAGGGCTTACGTATGATTTCTTGCTTGTAATATCATCTCTCAATCCTTAATTTTAGTAATTGCGACACTTGACGAAATGAGATGATACAAGTTACAATTTCCAAAGAAAAAATGTTGCATCCTCAGTGATGTGGTCCATTCGAGATCTATTTTCATCGGAGTTGATTGTCTTGTTGGATAAATCTTCTTGTTTTATGCTTCGTTGTAGATTTGTGTTCTTTTGCTTTTGAAATTATAACTCCTTTATTTATGTTCATTTTGACCTTGTTGTTGGTCAAAATGATTTTGTAATTTGGGTGTCGGTAAGGAGTCCTTGTTGAATGTTTTTCTGTTGGATTGACTTCCTTTTGAACTGAGACAAGAACCAAACTTGTATTTGTTTCTTCTTTCTCAACTGGAGTTTGTTTTCTGGATAGTTCAGATACTTCCTTCTTGACTTGAACTAATTTGTTTTCTAATAGATTATTATTATTCTGAATCTTCTCAAACCTTTCGTTTTGCGACTGTTTGTCATTTTTTAACTTCTCGATTTGTTCCTCTAGTTCTTGATTAACTTTCTTCAAGAATGAATTTTCTTCGTCTTTTCTCAGTAATTTTCGCTAGAGAGCTTGAATCTTCTCTAACTTTTGAATGCATTGAACTTTATCCTTTACCTTCTTGATTCGTAGAAGTAATTTCTGATTACGATCTCTTAAACGAGAGATCTCCTCTTCTTTCCCTGTAATAACCTTGTCATAATATTTCTGTATTGTATGTATTGATTTCTCATTTCCCTACGACATCACCCTTGATATTTCTCTAGCAATCTTTAGATGATGCGACTTTTGATTCTTACTTCATGTTAATGTCCTGTAATGTGATTTTTTTTTTGTAGGGAAATATCATAAAAATTTTCAACATTTAAGATAAAACTCCCCAATGTTTCTAGCCATGATAATCCCCTTTTCAAAGTCTTTCTATATTGTCTGTTTAGATTTTTTATTTCCCTATGACATCACCCTTGATATTTCTCTGTAGTCTTCAAATGACATGACTTTTGATTCTTACTTCATCTTAATGTCTTGTAATGTGATTTTGTTTTTGTAGGGAAATATCATAAACTTCTTTTCAACATTTAAGATAAAAGTCCCCAATGTTTCTAGACTTGGTAATCCCAAAATTAGGTCACAGTGACTACTCCACAAGGATCTAACTATAAATTGCGAGGCACCAGTATAATCTCCAATGTTCAATTGTAAATTGTTTATTGCATATTTTTTGTTATTCCAAAAGTATAAGCTTTCGCCTATATTTGACTCCGGAATTGCTAACTCATTAGCAGATTCATCACTAATATAGTTATTGCGTTTAACATGAGCAATAGAAATACTAATGTTTTTCTCTCTAACCAGTCTTTTTATTTGAAATAACATCGAGATATAAGTTTTTAAAGTGCTATCCTTGTTTTTTGCCACGAGACTCCATTTTATTATGCTTGCTTAAAAATAATATATATATTTAAAAAAAATATTTAATTAATAATAATAACAACATATTATTATTAAAAAAATTAAAAATAATTTTTTTTATGGCTTGCGTGTAGGCGACGAGCAGGCGTGGGCGTGTGGGTGACGAGTAGTGGTTGAAGGCTAGGGGTGGTGGATGGAGCGTGGAGTAGGGTGGGGGAGGAAGTGGTTGTGGTGGAAACGAGAGTGTGGAGTAATGAAAGAGCGGGAGCATGGAGTAGTGAGCGCAGGTCGCAGGCCTATAGAATGGGTGAAGGCCCAGGCAGGAGGAGGGAGTTGCGTAGGGTGAGGGAGCTATGGGAGGGAAGAGGGAGTAGACACAGGAGCTATGCAAGGGAAGAGGGAGTAGACGCAGGAGTAACGTGGAGAAGGCTGGGAGCAGCGCGAGAAAAGATGGTCGTGGATGCGCAGGAGAGCAGAGAGGTGTAGTGCGCACAAAAGGAAAAAGGAGATGCAGAGGACGTGACACGGGATGCAGGGTGCAAGCAGGAGGGTTGGGGGATGGAGGGGAACGCATGACACAAGCTGAGTGGAGGATGGAGGGGAACACAGGACGCACAAGCTGAGTAGAGGATGGAGGATGGACAGAAAAGATGGAAGGGGTGATAGCGTGCAGGTGGGAGAGGAGTGGACTCGCACAGAGGGAGGTGGGAGGATACAAATGTGAGGGTGCAACGGGAAGATGGAGGGTCTGCAGAGGATCAAAAGAACTATGGGAGAAGAGTGTTGTGGCCAAGGGCCTTTTTTGCTAAAAAACCAGAATCTTCTGAAACTCTGAAGTGATGGCTAATTGTGGGATTAGAGTTGGCTTTGATACCAATGAAACAAAGAAACTTTGTTTCTTACAAAAATAACCAATGTAGATAAACCATATTACAATAATCCATCAATAAATAAAATATAAGATTGATAAGATAAGTGATGGTATTACAATGAGAATGATGCTTATATTTCCTTGGTGATGAGACGCCACCTTTTATAAGGTGCCTCTTCATTTAATTATGTAATTAATTTATCAATGTTATTAATATTTATTAATGCTTATTTATTATTTATTTTGTTCATTACATAATCATATATTGACAAAATTTTAAGATGGGTCATGTAAGAGGTATTACATGCACCTACCGCTTTGCCAATCTAAGTGATTGATTTGGTTTTCAATTTATTATTTAATATATTAATGTTGGGGTGATCACTTGTAAATCTTCAGTCCCTTATTGCACTATACCAAGGTAAGCTCAGTATCTACCAGTTAGACTAACACTTCGTTGTAGTCTGTCCTTGGAAGCTAAAATATTGGCTTCCTGCCAAGCTTTGTCCAGCTGCCTTACGGTCTAGACTTCTTCTTGAACCTGGAGATTACAAATACTAGCAGCATATAAATAACGACATACAATCACCAAGCTCTGTCCAGTTGCCTTACGCTGTGAATTCAGAACATAGCATAAAAATAGAGTCACACACACACAACAATATAGAACATGGCATATATACATGAATTTGAGACACAGAGATTGAGCATGAATTCACTGTATTGTTATTCATTCCAGTGTTTTACATTAACCAACAACTACTACACCTACAGTACACTATTTACTAAATAATAATATACAATGCATTTTCTTGGATTTAAGGCGTCAAGAGCCTTCCATGTCGGTGGAGAAGACAACTTCATCGAGAAGCCGTTGAGCATTAAATTTAGAATTCACTATTCTAATTTTTGTGGATTTGGTAAATTGTATTTATTATTCATGTTAGTTTTCATATGTTAATACAAAGCATCATCGAGACTCCGAGAGACCACTTGGAATATGGAAGCAATGGTCACATCATTATATTTATATGTGTATATTCTTAATGGAAAAGTGTGCTTTCATGCCAATGTCTCTTGGTCTCTGCCTATCTGCCTAGGGCATCCCAACATAGAGATCTCATCGCCCATAGCTCTATGGAGGGGTTTCAACCTACAATGTAGGTATATGACAAAGAGTCTCTTGTTAGCCTTCGTGTTGGTTGATGTTTGGCAATGTATTCAACTCTCCACTCTAATGGGTTGCTACAGATTTTGAATAGAATGATTCTTGTGCCTACTAGCTGGTATGCATAAAATTCTATTGATAACTAAATTAGATATTAATTTAAAAAATACATGGAATACCTTGTGATAATTCCAATACTCCTCTAGTCGTAGGTATATTTTACTCTACAACAACCTTACTTTTAATGGTGCCACAATCCATAAGGGGAAGTGTAACTTCCTCGACCCTCCGACCAGCGAAGAGGACGCTACTATACACTAAACATACGGGCAACTAGCCCCATGAACATGATCATGGATATAATGCTGGATCAAAAAGCCTGAACATACTACATACTAAGATGCATAATCGTTCATATACACAGCTGAAGCAAAACAACATTCAGACATATACAATTCAGCATTTAACATGTCCATCATCATAATTTATTA
Source organism: Pseudotsuga menziesii (assembly GCA_001517045.1). Taxonomy (NCBI): domain Eukaryota; kingdom Viridiplantae; phylum Streptophyta; class Pinopsida; order Pinales; family Pinaceae; genus Pseudotsuga; species Pseudotsuga menziesii. The sequence continues at coordinate 357,702 of LPNX010079179.1, read as the reverse complement.
ATTGTAAATATGATTGCAAAACAGATTAGTCAAGAATACTTATCTTATGGGAATTGTCTCGCAACTAGCTACGTCACTGCAACGTTCCATCCAACCATAGGCCGGTGTGCTCCTTAATCTCTCAGCAATGCTGCCACCCCCGAGCCGGGCATGATTCCCCAAGGAATAAGGAACTAGGAGGCTTACACATAGCCAAGGGAAACAAACATTCAAGGATACACAGTTCAGCCAAACCAACACAGTTGGGTTTATTAGGCGAATATCAGATCAACCAAGCCAACACAGTGGGGTTTATCAAGCCACCTAGGAGCTGGGAAAGGCTAAATGCTAAGCTGGTGAGCTCATTGAAGAGCTAAGGACACCTACATCAAAACTAGCCTGACTTCTAGGACACCCACACACACCCAACACAAGGAAATCAATCATTTCTTTGCAACGTAGTCCCTCAGCCCCTGACCTCCCTTCCAGTGCTATTCAAGGGTTGTGGAGAAGAAAGTCAGCCCTCTAGCTTTGTTTGTGTGGTTCTTAAACACACCAGGTTTGTCAAGCAAAACATGCCTTCATCACCACTCCAATGCAGTTCGAAGATCAATCACTATGTGCTTGCAGCAAACCAACAATTAAAGCTTTGACAGGGGAAAACAAATTCCTGAATCGTTCTTGGCCCTATCGTGGCCAAAACGATTCCACAACAATCTACAGTAGCCCAAATTGCAAAGGAAACTCAGCCAACAAATGTGGGGAAACAACAGCCAACGACCCTCCCTGGAGAAAACCATAGCAACCCTGTAGGTAGGGGAAAAGCATACACCCCACACCGTCCGCTAAATTCTATGGGAAAACACCCCTAGCAGAAAACGTAAATGGCAGCCAAGAACCGCTTCCCTCCTTGTCGCGTGGGCCAAAACAGAGAGAATCTTGATCCTCCGGAACAGAGCGTCCCTCCTGCGTGAGGATGGACGATAGGGAAAACCAATCGGCGTGTGAGGGAACCGAGTGTTTCTGCATGAGAAGAATGGCATCGTGGAGAGAGTGCAGTCGTGGGGAAAATGGGATAATGGACCTAGTGGTTTTCCTGCCAGCGTAAGGGTCAGCCTGGTGGAGTGTGCGCCTGGGCAAGGACTGACAGTCCTGCCACACTCCACTGCCAGCGATAACTGCCCCAACTAACTACAGAACATTTAAGGTGGTAGTTGGATGAGACAAGGGAAGGTGAGCAAAACAAAAAGAGTGGTGACACATGGTTTTCCCCCATGGCTCAAGGTTTAACAATTCCTCCCCCTTAACCTTAGGAAATGATGCCCTTTTCAATATGGCTGCAGTGAACATAGCTGGTTGGGGTTATTTAATTAAATGCATAGTTACATGATGCCACAACTTAATATGTATGCCGCATATCCCGATATACCATTGGTAACAGTTCCAATCATCGAAACATAACTGAATCGATAGTGGGGCTTTTACCTTTAGCTCCACACCATGATTATTTACAACATATATATATATATATATATATATATATATATATATATATATACTTGATGCATCGGGGTCAAAACCGGGGTGTTACATTCCCCTCCCCCTTCAATAGCACTGTCCTTAGTGCTTTACAAAATTTGAACAGAATGCTACACTGGTACCATCTCAATGTTCCGCAGAATTGAACAAAAATTGATGTGCCAATCGCATGGCATCCTCTAGCTCCCACGTAGCCTCTTCAGGTCCGTAGTGCTCCCATTGCACATTTACCTGCCCTATGGCCCGGTTCCAGAGCATTGTGACCTTCCTGTCGAGGATGCGCATTGGCTCGATTTGGAACTCTCCCTCGGGTTCCACCTGAATCACATCCCAATTTATCACATGGTTAGGATCATGTACATATCTCTTAAGCAAAGAAACATGAAAAACATTATGGGCTCTAGTATTAGCAGGAAATGCAAGTCTATATGCAACTGGCCCTATTCTTTCAAGCACTTAAAACGGCCCACAATATCTTGGTGACAGCTTGGCACAACTTCCCAGCTTCAAGGAACTCTTCCTTGTCCTCACTTTGAGGTAGACATGATCCCCAACACTGAACTCCCTGTTCACCCTATGCTTATCTGCATAGCTTTTCTGTCTGTCTTGTGTTGCTTTCAGATTCTACCTGATCTTTACAATCTCTTGCTCCATCTCCTTGAGCGATTCTGGTCCAAGCACAATTCTGTTCACTGGATTATCCCAAGTCACTGGTGTCCTACACCTTCTTCCATATAAAGCTTCGTACGAACTCATCCCCAAGGATGCCTGCTGTCCATTGTTATAAACAAACTCTACCAAGTGTAAGTAATCTTCCCACTTGGTTGGTTTGTCCATCACATATATGCGAAGCATATCTTCAAGCACCTGATTAACCCTCTTTGTTTGCCCATTTGTCTGTGGATGGTATGCAGTGCTGAAGTTTAGCTTTGTACCCAAATCTGCAAACAACCCCTTCCAAAAATTGAAAGTGAACTTGACATCTCGGTCAGAGACTATTGCTTTCGACAATCCATGCAATTTGAAAATCTCCTTCATGAAGATCTTTGCAATGTCATCGGTCTTATGCGTAGACTTCACCGGTACAAAATGTGTTGCCTTAGTTAACTTGTCTACCACAACCATGATGGAATCATGTTGTCTCCAAGTCATCGGCAATCCTGTAATAAAATCCATGGAAATTACTTCCCATTTCCATTCCGGAATTGGGAAAGGCTGCAACAAGCCTACTGGATGTTGATGCTCAACCTTTACCTGTTGACATTTCATGCACTTTGAAATGTATTTAGCCATGTCCTTTTTCATTCCTGGCCAAAAGTATTGCTTTCTGGCAGTAGCAATTGTCTTATGATATCCTGGGTGACCAGAATACGGAGCTTGATGGATTTCATCCATAACAACTCTCCTCAAATATGCTACGTTTGGAATATAAATTCTACCTTTATAAGTAAGAATTCCATCTTCTCCCAATTTATATCCCTCATACCTCTTCCTCATACCTCTGCTAGGAGTTTGCTAATTTATATCCCTCATACCTCTTCCTCTTCCTCTGCTAAGAGTTCTCCCAATTTATATCCAATTTATATCCCTCGTACCTCTGCTAAGAGTTTGCTGCTGCAATTTGTCTTTTACCTGTTCATACAATTCATCTCCAGCAGTATGATTAACAATTTGCTGCCTCAAATCTGATTGGCAAATACTAAGAGATGCCACATGCATTTCTTGCATCTTCCTGCTGAGCGCATTGACTACCTTATTTTCTTTTCCCTTTATGTGCTTGATTTCAAAATCAAACTCACATAAAAATTCCATCTATCTCGCTTACCTAGCATTCAAAGTAGGCTGATCAAATAGATACTTTAGACCACAATGGTCTGTCCTGAGCTCAAATCTTCTACCCATCAAGTAATACCTCCACATCTTGAGAGCATGCACTATGGCTGCAAGCTCTAGATCATGAGTGGCATAGTTTTTCTCATGCTCCTTCAGCTTTCTTGACTCGTAACATATCACGTGGTTGTCCTGCATAAGGACACTCCTCCAAGCCCTTGTCCGCATGCATTAGTACACACCACAAAATATTTCTCTGAATCTGCAACTTTCAATACTGGTGCACTGGTGAGAAGATTGTTCAATCGCTGGAAGCTTTCTTCACACCTTGATGTCCATTCGAACTTTATCCCCTTCTTTTGCAAAGAAGTGATGGCATGTGCAACTTTGGAGAATCCCTCAATGAACCTCCTGTAGTATCCTGCAAGTCCCATAAAATATCTTACATCTGTCACATTCCTTGGGGTAGGCCAATTTGTAATGGCTTCAATCTTCTCAGGGTCCACTGATATACTCTCTTCTGAGATAATGTGACCCAAATACTAAATTCTTTCTCTATAGAAGTCACACTTGCTTAGCTTTGCATACAACTGATGCTCCTTGAGCACTTGCAATGTCAATCTCAAATGCTCTTCATGCTCTTCCTCATTCTTAGAGTAAACAAGAATGTCATCAAGGAAAACAATAACAAACTTGTCCAAATACCCACTGAAGACACTGTTCATAAGGCACATAAATGTAGCTGGTGCATTTGTGAGACCAAATGGTACCACTACAAACTCATAATGCCCATACCTTGTCTTGAAGGCTGTCTTGTGAATGTCTTCATCCTTGATTCCTACCTGATGGTAACCAGACCTCAAGTCAATCTTGGAAAATACCTTTGCTCTTCTCATTTGATCAAAGAGGTCATCAATCCTAGGCAAATGATATTTATTCTTCACAGTAACCTTGTTCAACTGTTTGTAGTCAATACATAGCCTGAGTGTACCATCTTTCTTCTTTACAAACAGAACCGGTGCTCCTCAAGGAAACACACTCGGTCGGATATACTTCTTTTCCAACAACTCTTGCAGTTGCATCTTCAACTCTAGCATCTCCGGTGTACTCATCCTGTAGGGTGTCTTGGCAACTGGTGCTGCTCCTGACACAAGTTCAATTGTGAAATAAACGTCCCTCTTTGGAGGAAGCCCTGGAATCTCATAAGGAAACACATCATTGAATTCCTATAACACCTGATAGTCCTCCAACCTAGGAGTTTCATTTCATGTTGGTTCCAGAATATGAGCTGCATACAACTGGCAACCTTTCCTACAGACCTTCTTCAACTACATTGTTGAAACCTGTCTTACTGAAATTACCTTTGGAATATCTTTCACCACTACTAGGTTTCCTTCTTCATCCATGCATTCGAAAGTCTTGTTGTAATAGTCAAGCTTCACTCTGTGATCTTTTAACCAATTCATTCCAATGAGAACATCATAGGAACCAAGCAGTAGAACATTCAGATTTACACAAGTGATCAATCCATTCATAACCAATGGACATTTTCCCACCACTTCATTGACCTTTCTCTTATTTCCAGTGGCTAGCTGAACTAACCAAGATTTTCTATGCTTTATCTTCTTAAAAGCACAATTCTCCACTACTCTAGGAGTAATGTAACTGTGAGTAGAACCAGGGTCAATCAAAATAGAAACAGATTGTTCAACAATCTTACATGCAACTTCAACCACAGTTGATTGGTGATCTGCCTGGCGGTCCTCCAGTGCTGCATAAATCCTAGGGACTGCCCTTGCTACTTGTCCCACTGTTTCCGCTTCTTGCATGTTATAAGTTGGTCTTGCACTTTCATTCCCAAGTGGGAAATACCTGTGCAAGTTGGGTCCTTCACATTTCCAACATTTGAGTGGACCCTTATTCTATTGTGGACCTTTAGGCTTTCCACCTGTCACTCCAACTGGATTACTCGTAGCTTGGGATGACTGCTTCTGCTGATTCCTGAATCTAGAAGGTTTGAAACCTTTATTTCTTTGGTCAAACTTCTCGTTCTTATCCTTCCATGTCTTATGGTAATCAAGTTTACCTTTGCTTTGCTCATAGCAATACTTAGCCTTCCTTATTGCTTCTTCAAGAGTTCTAGGTTCATAAAAATTCTATCTTTATAAGACTGAGACAATCCACTCAGAAATCGCTGAACCTTCACTTTTTCATCTCTGATGTACTGAACATACCTCAACAATTCCAAAAACTTATTTGCATATTCAACCATGGTCCGCTGTCCCAATCTCAGCTCATGGAACTCTTTAATCTTATCATCATAATACATGTCAGAGAGGTATTTCTGCTTGAAATACTTCTTGAACTGTTTCCACTTCAGTCTCCTTTCATTAATCTTCTTTACTTGCTTGAAGTGTTCCCACCAAATGGATGCTCGTCCATTTAGATTGAATATGGCAACTCTTGCCTTCATGTTTCCTGAATAATCCTGCACTTGAAAGTACTTCTTTATCCCAAGAAGCCAAGCTTTAACCTCTTGTCCAGTATTTACCTCACCATCAAATGTAGGAGGTTTAACTTTCTTAAATTCATTCGGAGAGCGATCCCTATGGTGTCTTCTTCTTTTCCTTTTACGAGAAGATGAACTTGTGTCTTCGCTGGATTCTTCAGAGTCAGATGATCCACTAGAAGTCCTTCTCCTTCTCCTAGTACTGCTCTTGCTACCTTTTGGCCTTGCTGCACCCCATCCAGAGTTTATCTTCCTTTGCAAGTTTGTCAAACTCTGCAACATGGCATCATTCAACTGATGCTGCTCTTCTTGGGCCTTAATCAAGCTTTTCATGGTGGCTGCAACATCTGACGGTGTTTCTTGGAATCTCTTTCCATTAGACTTTATGTTATCATTTCCATTACGGACATTTTCTCCCATGGCATCTCTTGCACTTCAGCCTAGCCAATAGATTCGTCAATACATTAGCTATTTGTTTCTCCGTTGCAACATAATGGAGCTTCACTGCTCCCCTCTGCACCATATCCTTGATATAGTGGTACTTGATCTTGATATGCTTCGACTTGTCATGGAACATTGGATTCTCTGACAACTTCACGCAACTCTAGTTGTCACAATGTATACAAGTAGCATCTAACTAGAGATCAAATAAATTAGACAATAGCTTCCTCAGCCATACCTCACAACTATCTGAACAAGCTGCGACATACTCTGCTTCAGCTGTACTTAGTGCCACACAGAATTGCTTCCTGCTAAACCAAGAGATCACACCCGATCCCATACTGAAGCAACACCCTGAAGTGCTCTTCCTATCGATGGCACTACCTACCCAATTTGAATCAACATAACTCTCCAGGTTAATCTTCTGATTCACATCGTACTTGAGCCCATAATCAACTGTACTCTTTAGGTACCTAGGAATATGCTTTGCAGCAATCAAGTGAACATGTCTCAAATCTGTTAGGAACCAGCTCAAGGTGTTCACAGCAAAACAAATGTCTGGTCTCGTGTTCGTCAGGTACATCAAGGACCCAATCATTTGACTATACATCGTAGCATCAACCGACTCTGATGAAACATTGTTCAATAGCTTCAGGTTCGATGCCATAGGTGTGGCCATAGCCTTGCAGTCCATCATCCCAAACCTCTTCAGGATCTCTATTGCATACTTCCCTTGTCCAAGGAAGATTCCATCTGCACTCTGCCACACCTCCATATCTAGAAAGTAATGCATCATCCCCAAGTCCTTTATTTCGAACTCGGCAGTAAGCTTTCTCTTCGTATCATCAATCAACCCATCCATACCTGTCACAAATAGATCATCTACATATAGTAAAAGTATTACTGCGTTGCCATCTTCAACCTTATAGTAAAGGTTGGAATCTGCTTTACTCTTGGTAAATCCCAAACTGGATAGAAAGCTGTCAATTCTGTCGTACTAGGTCCTGGGTGCTTGTTTCAAACCATACAGGGCTTTCTTCAATCTGCACATATGAGACTCCCTGTCATGAGTCTCAAAATTGAGTGGTTGCTCTACATACACTTCCTCTTCCACTACACCATTCAAGAAAGCAGTCTTGACATCTATCTGATGTATCTTCCATTTCATTACTGCAGCCAGAGCTAGTATTGATTTGATGGAAGTGTATCTGGCTATAGGTGCAAAGGTTTCTTCATAATCTATTCTTTTTTTCTCAGAGAAACCCCGAGCCACAAATATTGCCTTGTATTTTTCAATGCTACCGTTTGCAGAATACTTGATCTTGTAGATCCATTTGGAAGTTACAACTAACTTCCCTTCAGGTATTGGGACAACACCCCAAACATCATTCTTCATGATTGGTTGATACTCTTCGATCATAGCATCCTTCCATTCTTCTCGTTCTGTCGCTTCTTCATAACTGGAAGGTTCTTTATCAATGAAATCACATAGTAAAGCTACATACCCGGAGCATGATCTGGTCCTCTTCCTTTCTCTATGATTTTCTTCTGGAGCTCCATATCTTTCCGCACCTTGGATAATTTCACGTACCCAAGCAGGTTTCTTCTTATGAGGATTCTTCTCCAGAGGTGGATTTACAGGTCTTTGTGGTTCTTCAAAATCTCGATCTACTTCTTGAGTTTCTTCATTCATGGTTCTATCATGAATTCTGGGTGCTTCTGCTTTTTCAGGTTCTTCAGCAGGTTTTGTTCTAGATTTGTTGTAAGCTGTGTCTTCATCAAATGTCACATCCTTGCTGATGTCAATCTTCTTGTATCCTGGGAAATATATTCTGTAAGCCTTCGAGCTTTCAGAGTATCCCACAAATATACCCTTCTTTCCTGAAGGATCTAATTTTGTTCTCTTCTCTTTTGGAATGTGTATGTACACCAGACAGCCAAATATTCTGAGATAGCTGACTTCTGGTTTCTTTTCAGAGCAGACTTCTTCAGGAGTCTTGTTCTCGAGTACTCTATGTGGAGTACGGTTCTGTACATACACCGCTGTTCTGGCAGCTTCAGCCCAAAGATGCATAGGAAGGTCTTGATCATGAAGCATAGCTCTTGCAGCTTCCATGATAGTTCTGTTCTTCCATTCCGCAATCCCATTTTGTTGTGGATTATAAGGAGTGGACAACTCCCTCTTAATCCATGATTTTTTGCATAGCTCTTTGAATTCATTCAAAGTGAATTCTCCGCCATTGTCTGATCGAAATGTCTTGATCTTTTTTTCAGTGTGGTTCTCGATCAAGGCTTTGAATTCCTTGAATTTGCTGAATACTTCATCTTTGTTCTTCATGAAGTAAACCCATGTCTTACTAGAAAAATCATCAATAAAAGAAACATAATATGCATACTCGCGTAGTGAGCTTGATGACATAGGACCGCATACACCGGAGTGGATGATTTCTAGGATTCCTTTCGCTGCTGGGAAATGTCTTCTTTGTGTTCTTTCCTTTCGCACATCCTTTGTAGACCCCATCATGTTTTGCTTGGAATTTTGGAAGACCTTCAATAGCTTTGCTTGCAATTGGTAGTGCTCTGTAATGCACATGTGCAAGCCTTCTATGCCAACATTCACATGGCTCTACTGTGTCATGGACCAAGGCTTGTTCTAGATGGCCCTTTAATTTGTACAATCCTCCTTCTTGTTCTCCAATCACCATCGCATCATTGATAGTCTTTCCTCTTAGCCACATGATGACTTGACCATCTATGAATGCAGCCTCCATTTATTTTGCATCTAGTGCAGATATGGAGAGGAGGTTCTTCTTGGGTCGTGGCACAAACAATACTTCCTTTATTGTTAGAGACTTTCCAGAATCTAGTTTATAGGAAGACTCCCCACTACCTTTTATTGGATATTGGTAGTCATCACCTAGCTTCACCTTGTGAGGTGATTCATGTTCTGATAGTCTCACAAAGGATTCCTTGAATCCAGTCATATGTTTGGAAGCTCCACTGTCTATAAGTCAATCATCATTTCCATGAGTAATGTTATCTGTGAGAGTGGAGATCAAAACATATTCATCCTCGCTTGAAGAATCTTCACTTTCATATCTGGTTCTTTTCTTGGATGGTTCATCATCTTCTGCAGCATGAGCATGATGACTTATTTTGTTCCCCTTCTTCGTATGAGAGTGAACCTTGTTCTTAGGACAATCTTTTGCAAAGTGTCCTCTTTCATCACATGTATAACATCTCATTTTAGATGGGTCCCTTCTAATGTTATCTCTATGATGAGGATCCTTACCTTTGGAGTAATGAGATCTTTTTCTGCCTTTCTTGGAGGGAACTGTGAGAGCTTGATCTTCACTTTCCATCTTCTCTTCTCGAGCTGCTATTCAAGCTTCTTCTTGAGAGCATTTTTCCCATAGTCTGCTGAACTTGAATAGCTTCTTTCTAGCACAGATCCCTTGAATGAAGGAGTCCCATGTTCTAGGGAGACCATTCACGGTGGTCATCACAATTTCTGCATTCTCCACTTCTTCATCTATTGTTTTTAATTGTTCCTTGATCCGAGAAACCCTTGTGAAGTAAGACTGGATGGTCTCTGCATTCTGGATCTTCACATTCTTCAATTGATTTTTGAGAGTCATCTTCCGGTTTATGTTCTTCCCTTCAAACAATTTTGTTAGGGCATCAAACATAGCTTTAGGTGTCTTGAGAGAGGACACCTGTGGGATAAGGTGATCTTTGATAGAATCAACAATGATCCTCTTTACCATAACCATCTTCTTCTTATGTAAGGCCTTAGCCTCATCTCCCTCTGGAACTGGAACCTCCTCATGGATGTAGGAGTCTAACTCATTTTATTCTAGGACCAGGGAGATCCTATACTTCCAGGCTCAGAAGTTATCAGCTCCCTCAAGCTTTTCATCAAGCTTGGTATGATGAGACATCTTAAACCAAGAACCTCAAATGGAAATATAAAAGATTTAGATCTTACCAAGTCAAGATGTTAAATCTGGATTTGGAGTTGAAACCCTGCAGTACTGGATCAAGAGCAAATTAGTGTTTTTGCTTTTTTGGAGATCTATCCACCCAAATGCCTTGAATTTTATCCCTAACTTCGATTTTGGGGAGGAGATCAATCTAGGCCTGGGCTCACTGAAAAATTCCTCTTCTGTGAAAAGCCCTAATTTCCGGCGGTAGTGTCGGGTCCAAAACTGAAAAACCTCATAATTGGATTCTGCTTCGACAGAAAGATGCACCCTAAGGAGGAGAGTTATTCCACCTTAATTTTGCTGAAAATATGTGGAGGAAGATCCACAAACTAGGAAGCCTTAGTTCCCGTAGCTGCACAATGTCTTCTTCTCAGGTTAGCTCTGAGACCATGTTAGTTTTTCAACATTAAGCTAGCATTATTAGGATCTTTAACTGAGAGAATAACAAATACAACAATCAAACACAAGAGACAATGAACACAGCGTTTTTCATCGGGGAAACCATAAATGGAGAAAACCTCGCAACTTCCTCAGAGATAGAATCAGCACCAAAATAGTAAAAGCCCAAAACAGTAAGTGATCTCCCGACAGCAGTAACCTTCTTCTTATCTAGCCCCAATGTCTTCTCCTTCCTCAACTATGCGCTACACTTGAGTGTGTATGAGTTGTGTGTTAAATAGAGAGTCTAGCTCTCTATTTATACTAATCCCGGCAGGCCTAAAACCCTGCTAGGGCTGACCTCTACTAGGAGAGTCTAATAACCTTAGTGCCCTGGAACTGTAGGGACTTTAACCCTTAGACAATCATAGGGTTACTCACAATGACTTGACATGACTTGTTTACATTATTGATCCTCTCGATCGAAACATCGGGGCATGAAAACATGACTCAATTACATTATAGATACATCTCGGAATAAACATTGGGTTACAATACATAAGATACATAGATGAATACATTCCGAAGTTACAAATACGTCAACATCCATAACGGCGGCCAACGAACTTCCTGTGTCTTCCGTGGCCATAACTTTGTCTGCGGTCGAAGCGATTAGCATCCGTGGCGTCGACGATCCAAAACTGAACGGGTCCGCTCTGTCAATGACCCAAATCACTAACATTCCCCGTCGTTGTGGCGACCAGACAACAATTTACCTCTGATGTGTCAGCGATCGGATAAGTTATTTCATTGGAAGATTAGTCTCCTAGGCAGCCGCAACGGCGGTTCACCAACCGTTAAATTTTTTCGATCGGCGGTCGGGGCCTCTATTCGTCAGAAGATTAGTCCACTAGACAGCTACAACGTCAGACGCTCGAACAACTAATCTTTTCAGGTGACGTCCATCGGCAATCCCAACAACTAAACTTTTTCGATCGCCGATGATCTTGTGCCTTAGAAAAATTCCAGAAATTTTTCTGCCTTGTCTCCTACTACATCGGCTGTCGGAACAACTATCCGCTGTAGTATCGACGGTAGGGACTCTATCCATCAGAAGGATAGTTCCTTGGGCAAGCGCAACGGCGGCGCAAAATCAACTAAATTTGTTCGATGTAATTCATCGGTGGTTCCATTTTCTAACCATCGACGATGAAATCAACTAATTATCACCGAACTTTTCTCTTCCCTCTGCTGACATGTCATCGGCAACTTAAACATCTAAGCATCGTTTATTCGATCAATTAATCATTGCCGATCGTTGATGATTTCACGACTTCGAAAAATTTTCCAAATTTTTTTCTCTCCGCCGTTGTTGTCGGCGGTTCAACCCACTATCATCTTGTCTCTTCCGCTGATGTTTCGACGCTCACATCCTCTAAGTTTCGTCGACGACCGACGAACACTTAGAGGAATTTCGCAATTTTCTTCCGCCGTCGGGTGATATTCCGACTAAGTGAGCCGCTGCATCGGAAGAGTTTCACACTTAATCTTCCGATGAGCCGATGGTTCGAACACTTAAGTAAAAATTTCTTTTTGAAGTTTAGAGTTTTCTTGATTTCTGCTGGGCAGAAGGCAACCTGCCTTTGCTAGTTGATCTTTCATGGCCCATTCAGGCCCATGCTGCAACCAGAGATTTGATACCACACTGTAACGTCCCCGACCCTTTGACCGACGAAGAGGACGCTACTATACACTAAACATACGGGCAGCTAGCCCCATGAACATGATCATGGATATAATGCTTAATCAAAAAGCCTGAACATACTACATACTAAGATGCATAATCATTCATATACACAGCAGAAACAAAACAACATTCATACATATGCAATTCAGCATTTGACATGTCGATCATCATAATTCATTAACTGTAAATATGATTGCAAAACAGATTAGTCAAGAATACTTATCTTATGGGAATTGTCCTGCAACCAGCTACGTCGCTACAACGTTCCACCCAACCATAGGCCAGCGTGCTCCTTAATCTCTCAGCAACGCTGCCACCCCCGAGCCGGGCATGATTCCCCAAGGAATAAGGAACTAGTAGGCTTACACATAGCCAAGGGTAACACACATTCAAGGATACACAGTTCAGCCAAGCCAACACTGTTGGGTTTATCAGGCGAACATCAGATCAGCCAAGCCAACACAGTTGGGTTTATTAGGCCATCCAGGAGTTGGGAAAGGCTAAATGCTAAGCTGGTGAGCTCATTGAAGAGCTAAGGATACCTACACCAGAACTAGCCTGACTTCTAGGACACCCACACACACCCAACACAAGGAAATCGGTCCTTTCTCTGCAACGCAGTCTCTCAGGCCCTGACCTCCCTTCCAGTCCTATTCAGGGGTTGTGGAGAAGAAAGTCATCCCTCTAGCTCTATCTGTGTGGTTCCTAAACACACTAGGTTTTTCAAGCAAAACATGCCTTCATCACCACTCCAATGCAATCCGAAGACCAATCACTGCATGCTTGCAGCAAACTAGCAATTAAAGCTTTGACAGGGGAAAACAAATCCCTGAATCATTCTTGGCCCTATCGTGGCCAAAACGATTCCACAACGATCTACAGCAGCCCAAATCGCAAAGGCAAATCACCCAACAAATGTGGGGAAACAACAGCCAACGAACCCCCCCGAAGAAAACCATAGCAACCCCGTAGGTAGGGGAAAATCATAGACCCCACACCATCTGCTAAATTGCTATGGGAAAACACCCCCAGCAGAAAATGTAAATGGTAGCCAAGAACCGATTCCCTCCTTGCCGCGTGGGCCAAAACAGAGAGAATCCTGAGCCTCCGGAACAGAGTGTCCCTCCTGCATGAGGATGAACGATAGGGAAAACCAATTGGCGCATGAGGGAATCGAGCATTTCTGTGTGAGAAGAATGGTGTCGTGGGGAAAATGGGATAATGAACGTAGTGGTTTTCCTGCCAACGTAAGGGTCAGCCTGGTGGAGTGTGTGTGTGGGCAAGGACTGACCGTCCTGCCACACTCCACTGCCAGCAATAACTGCCCACACTAACAACTAAACATTTAAGGTGGTAGTTGGATGAGACAAGGGAAGGTGAGCAAAACAAAAAAAGTGGTGACACATGGCTTTCCCCCATGGCTCAAGGTTTAACAATTCCTCCCCCTTAACCTTAGGAAATCATGACCTTTTCAATATGGTTGCAGTGAACATAGCTGGTTGGGGTTATTTAATTAAAATGCATAGTTACATGATGCCACAACTTAATATGTATGCCGCATATCCCGATATACCATTGGTAA